>JAWNNO010006640.1:0-10240 GCA_035044985.1 Lordiphosa fenestrarum
TGTTAAATGGTTTTGTTAGCTCTAATATCGACTCTGACCACAACAGGCTGTGAATCGGGGCATAGCTGGCCGGACCGGCAAATAAAAATCCCCCACCGAGTCGGAGTCGTTATTAGTTTATTTTGTAATTTTGTTAGGCTTTCTTTTTATACCTCCTTAGTAAATAAGCCTTTTTATAACGTGCTTTTAAATTTGTTGACAGCCTTTGTTTGTCGACTATTAATAAATAAATAAAAATTAAATAAATGTCCCTTAAATAGGTGGGGGGTCATACGAATAGAATTGCTAGACAATAGCTGAGAAGACGATTTAGGAGTGGTGTTATAGTAGGAAGACTTCTAAATTGACTACAAATCTATGTCCTCCCAGCAAGATGTATTATAAAGATGAGAATATTTTGTGAACTGCTTACCCTAGCTGTCTTAAATATCCTTTTAATCATCCAACGGAGCTGAAAATCATCTAGTGTTGAGTTGTTCATGAGTGAGTGAATAAAATTGAGTTGTTCACTAAACTGAGCAAGTGAACATGTTCTTCATAGAAGCTGATTTACACTAGGAGTGCGTTATGCGTTAATAGCCAACAATCAGCTTTTTATACCGTGTTCCCGATGAAAATGTGAAAAGGGGGATCATGAAGTTGTGCGAATGTATGTCACAGGGAGAAGGAAACATTTCCGACCCCATAAAGTATATATATTCTTGATCAGCATGAACACCCGAGTCGATATAGCCATGCCCGTCCGTCTGTCCGTCCGTCCGTCTGTCCGTCTGTCTGTCTGTATGAACGCGTCGATCTCACAGACTATAAGAGATAGAGCCACAAATTTTTGCATGAAGGTAGACTTATGCTGTACGCAGGTCAAGTTTGTTCCAGATTTGTAAAATATCACCCCGTCCCCCTTTTATCCTCAAAAAACCAAGACCTAAAAAACCGTCAGATCCACAATTTTCAAGTTAGAGCCTCGTGGCTCTTTCTATTCTGGAAAGTACAATCAGATCGGACAAAAAACACCGGAGTTATAAGCGAATCAGTTGTGCTGATAAGAGCACCCTCCCAGTTGTTGGTCAGGACTAGAAATCGTTGACTCACTTTGACAAAAAGGACAACACTAAACTCATCCAATGGATATGATAAATGGTCATCCTTTGAATGTTTTTCAGCACAGCTGCATGATTAAAAGCATATTTAAGACATATCCAGTCCAAAAGGATCCTTTTTGAATCTTTTTTTCTTCTATGTTGGTATGGGATGGGTATTATTTGGTTCTAAAGTCTAGATGCTTTACAAAAACAAATTGACTTCTGAGTCAAAGGCTGCAAGCAGCTTTAGTTTCGACAAGCGATGATCACGCCCTCGCCGAGCGTCCTGTTACTTCAATCGAATCGCTATTAAATGCAAATTACAATGAAAAACATAAAGATGGATGGAAGTATCTTGTATATAGGTCCGACCGATTGACTGCTCTGCAGGGATTAATACCGATCTGTCATATTTCCATCAAATCTATTTGCTTTTTAGAATGTTAGAAAATGATCAGAATTGATATGTACCAACGTTGGATCACGTGTCGTATGAGTAATTTTTTGCAAAACTTTGACGCCATGCGAAAATTAGAAGAAGAGATGCTCTGCTATTAAGATACAAAAAAAAAACAAGTCAACAGGACGTACTGGAACCGAAAATCATTTCCCTGCTCCTCAGGGATCAAAATTCTTTGATTTAAAAGGAAACCTAATTCAATCAACCACCTTATCGTCTTAAATTTCCAAAACTGAATGGTGAAGTAAAGAGCATATAAATTGTTCATTCTATTGTTTAAGCCAAGCCCACACAGCTTGAGGAGTCAGGGACTGTGGGATGTTGGCCGGGCTTTATGCTGAGCACTCAGTTTAACAATGGCAAACAAGTAAAACGCTGCCCAAATCCGCTTAAAGAGCATTTGTATGTAATGGCAAAAAGAGAAAAAACAGCAAAAGCCAGCAAAAGAATCCCGGCTCCTGCATTGCTTCAGTGTTGTTTTACTAACACCTCGCCATGCCTCCATTTAGAGGACTTTGCATAAGTGACAAGGCAAGCGGCAGGCTGGCAGAACATCACCATGTGTGAGTGCCTTGACTAAAGCCCAGGCTAATGCAGCATAAAGACGGGGACAGGACAGGACATAAGGCGCCAGTAACACGAAACGCTTGCCAAAGCCGAGAGACGCCAAAGCAATGCCGGTTGCATAAAAGTGGCCGCCGCATCAGCAGCAGAAACTTGCTTAATTGAATGGCCAAGTCTGCCGGTGGGTCTTTGTCTTGGTCGCGTCATCTGGATTAAATAAATAATTAGTTATTGGGTAATTAGAGCAAAAAGGAAAGGAAGATGGAAATCAGATATTTATTTAGCTGGAATGAATAGGTTAGAGTTTTTTTTACTTTTCTATTAGTTCGATGGTTATGTGGGCGGTTAATAACTCTGCTTGGAATTCCGAAATTGAAAGGAACATCTTAAAAATGCATCTTAGTTTCCAAAAACCAGATAAGTGTCTTGAAAACTCCACACAGCACATTTAGTGAAACCAGATAAGGGCTCTGAAGTCGAGCCGACTATTAATTTCCCTGTCCCCTTGATTTTGTGTATTTTCCCTTATTTTCTAGCCGAATATATACATAAACTCGAGCTAACGATGCGGCACCCCTGTAAGCATATGGCTTATTCGGAGTAATTCGTGGATGAAAATGTTTGTTGGAACGAAAAATAGATAAGGCAGAGAATAATCTACACTACCAAATCAATACCAATGCTATGAACTAATAAACACCACTTGACCTCAAATTAGCTGCTGCTTTCGATAAACAAATATAACGTGCACATAAATCTGCCTTACCCCAAAGGCAAATAAATAGTTTCTACACTAAGAATTAGGCGTAATAGTAATCCCTATGCCCTGCGAATAATGTTCTTATGTACCTCATTCCCTGTCCATATGCTGGCTGGGCCAATAACCTTCTACTCTTTGTTCAATATCGTAATAAATTGCTTTTGTGAAATTAAATTGATTAGCTTTGATCAGAGCAGCAAGCGAGTGTGGCAACACCTCGAGCTGGGGCAAGGTCTTGGCGTTGGTTCTGGTCAGTTTGTTAACTTGTATTTATTTATTTCTTTTACTGGTTTTGCTGTTGTGGCGCCCCTTGACTGATGGTTTAGTAGTCTGCCTGCCTGATTTGTAACGCCGCTGTGTTTAGGGTTTTGTTTTGGAGTTTAACTCATTTTGATAATAATTTAGGTATTTAGGATGGTTCAGTTATGGATTTCTCGTAATTGTAATATTTGTTGCAACATTTGTTTGCGTTAGCTTTCAATCTGCTTTGAATCGAATTTCGCTGAACCTAAGTATCTGACTAACCCTAACTAATTATACTCAAAAACGTTTCCATCTTATGATTTTCAGTTTGAGTTCCTCCCATCCTACATCGACACGCAGCTAAGCACAGTATTGAATTTAACATTAGATGCAAGCCAGTCTGGGGACTTAAGTCCTTTCGCCCATATGGTTTTGTGTGTGTGTGTGTGTGTGTGCACTTGCAAACATTTCACTATTTGAAAATTAAATGGATTTCTATTTGACTTCAATGGCAGGCAAACTACTTGATGTCCCTACCCCACGCAATGGCAATGTCCTTTTCTTTTATTTTTTTTTTGCCTTCTCGAGTGTTTCTCTCGTATGTCCCAATGTCCCGGTACCGTGTCAGAGACAGCTCTGTCAGCAGGACTGGGATTACTTAAGTGTTCGTAATGATTGTGGCAAACTAAACTCAACTCAACTCAACACGCAAGCGAGTTGTCAGTGGCATCGTCATCGTCATCACGACTCTAAACCCCAACCTACCCCATAGTCATCATCTTGAAGCACCGCCTAGGGAAAATAGTGTTAATGATGCTGATCTCTGAAGTGCACGCGCCACAGTTTCAAGTGCTTTAATGGCATTTCCCCCACTCTTCTTACTGCACGTGTATATGTATCTGTGTATGTATGTGTGTGTGTGTGTGTGCCGCTCTGTCTGTGTGTGTGGTCGAGTGCTTAAAAATTTCATGGACCTGCTGTATACTTCAAGTGGCAATTGTCTTGTTGTGTCCACCGAACGAAAAACCAAAGTTTTGTGGTCACATGAAACTCAATGGCTTGAAAATTCTGACAAACTGTTGCAGTTTGTCTAAGGAGATGACAAGGAGATCAAGGTGATAAAAGTGAAACAAATTGGGTTATCTGCAAATTGATTTTAGCATAATTTAAAACTTGCAAAGCTTCAAATCCATATAAATACAATATAAATAAAATCGTTTGCAATTAACATTAAAAAACAAGAAAGAAAGTCGGTCAAGCCCGACTATAACATACTCTGTACCAAGAAATTTTGTCTTTTGATCATAACTCGAAAACCGTTCATCCGATCTTCTTCATTCCTTTGGCGGATCGATAAGTTATTCTAATAACTAAATATGTACAGAAGGAACAAGCCATCTATCTTCAAAACTGTGGGAGATATGACGTTTTTTCTAAATTGCGGGGGCGGGAGGGGGCGTGGCCAAAATTGAAAATAAACTTGATCTGCCTGCAGACATAAGAAGCATATGTCCCATACATGTCAAACCTCTATCTCTTACCATCTCTGAGATCTGTGCGTTCATACGGACAGACAGACAGACGGACAGACGGACATGGCTATATCGACTCGCTTGTTGATGCTGATCAAGAATATATATACTTTATGGGGTCGGAGATGCTTCCTTCTGGATGTTACATACTTTTGCACAAACTTATAATACTCTATGTACCTACGGTACAGAGTATAAAAAATTTATTTAAGTTGTATCGATTTTAAAAAGGTTGGTTCATTCGAACATCCGCCCCAAGCTGGCTAAATTTAAAAAATACTGGTAATTTTGGGCTTTTTTTTTAAATGTCGTTTCTGATCCCTGTATAGATAAGGAAGTCGCTTATGTCTCTGCACCAGGAAATTCCTTTAATAACTCAAAAACTGGCGAAGTCAGTTAAAGCAAGAATTCAGCTCAAGAAACCCCAAAACAAAAATATTAGTTTTAAAGTAGCATTTTTTAGCTGAAATTTCCAGGCTTTTTAGGGCAAATTTATGGTCTTTTTTGAAATTGGTAGGAAGGTGGAAGATGAGAATTTGGAAGGTGATCTAAGTAACGCGCTCAACAAGGGCAACCACTTTGGTCACATTTTCAATTAATGAGGACTCTCATGATAACTTAACCAAGTTTAACGGAATCTGAAATTATACATTCCATCGGTTCTATATGAAGTTATGTAACACAGACACAATGGAACTTGTTGACCAAGCAGCTAATGTTTCAGATAATCAGATTGATGAGAATATGTGTGTGTGGGTCATACCCATCTACATAAGGAGCTCTGTAGATACAAATCTGCTGGTTCCGATTATGGACCTTCATTTGGGCGTTTATACTCAGAGCAGGAACTTGTCCAATCGGACGACACTCTGATAGGGGTGGGCATCACTAAAAATGGTGAAGGCTCTAACAATGAACCTGCACCATTGTAAATCAGAAAACGCTGCACTTCTCCTTCGCATTTCCTTGGGCGAAGTAAATATAGTACTTGTCCAAAGCCGTGAGTTTCTGGTGACAAAAGCAACGTCATAAGAACACCCAAGGTGTAAACCAAAGGCCGATCAATTCTACTGCGCTCCAATATTCGCAACTCGATCATTAGAGAAGTTGCAAATTGATCAGTTCCCAATTCACGCTGCTTTTCGCATAGGACTGTCCTCCAACAGCCGTCTAGTACCCAGAGTTTCCTCTAAGCGCTGCCTCTCACTTCTGAGTTTGCCGCAGACAAAGAATGCATGTCCTCCTCTAAAACATTGCCGATACCTCATGCCCAAAGTGGTGGAGCTGGCCGTTGCTGCTTGGTAGTAGTTGAAATTTTACTGCCAATGCCGCCAGTTAACCCATTTCCCTAGTTGGGGAATGAAACAAGGAGTCTTACCTTAGTTGAAGCATCACATCGAGTTTGCCGCCTAAGCGGACTTTCCTCCTGGGCGAACATTCTTGTGAGTGTAGGTGCATGTTAGCATTCGGCTAGAAAATGAATGAAAACACACGAATTAAGCACTCGGGGCTTGTTTACTTAAACGCCAAACCCATGAGCAACGTTCTTAAAGCAGCTAACTGTAAGTCTCGTAAGTGTGTGCAGCAAATGTTCAATAAAGGGTTTCCCACTTAAGGATTTGAATTTAAATTGTAAAGTCTTAGCCATTATTAATGCTCATTCCAACCAAATTACAGATACACGTAGAGCGACTCCATTAATTACGCTCCTTAATTCAACTGTCAAAATGACGCTGTTTCAAATGCAACATTCACACAAAATTGGGTTTCCAATTGCATTATAGATTCCCAGTCTGCCAACTTTTTGAAATGGTGGCGTGGGGGGTGCGAGAATTCGAGTGTAGTTTGCATATTCATGTGCTTATTTTGCATAATTGACTGCAAAGAGGGGTGATCGGAGAGGGTGCGAGGCTGTTGCGGTTGGATAATTGGCCTACAAACATCCGAGGAGGTTGCACGTTACGTATGTGTAATGTTTTATGTGGTTTTCAACAGCGCTAATTGCACTGTGAAATGCAAATGAGAGTGGGGGACCAGACTGGCTGGTTGAGCGTTGTCATATCCTTAAATACAGAGCACATTAGGAAAACATGTTGGGTGAATCAAATGACACTGGAAATCGAACAGTTTAGTTTGGTCTACTCTTAGTCAAAGCTTTACACAAAGGCAGCAAATATAATATGATTGTCTTTCAGATTTTTGAATAATTTCTTTGAACTGTTTATACTTGAGACTAGAATTTGTATTATAAGAGCAGTGTAATTTGCGTTTTGCCAAAATAAACACAAACACATAACAAATGTTATGTATGTGCGCGCTGTATGTACAATTCCCTTTTGCACCCAATAACACATTACGCCCACTTCACGCCCATCATCTTAGTCCAAAAGGTCAGCTGTTGTTGTTGTTGTTGGCATTTCGGGTTTTTGGTCTCGGTACCCCACTATGTCTGATTGTATTCCTGTGTTGTTTGTGCCCTGCCTTTGGTGTCAATGTCGGTCAGGGCATGGGTTTAGGCGACATGGGGTCTTGGGAAGGCGTGGCGCACACGCATTTCGTACGTGTCGGCCTGATTGCACATACAATTTTTTCCCTGGTATGTAGAGTGGATGTAACAGACGATGAATTCACGACGCTGTCCCTTTCAATATGGCCAGGCAGAAGAAAGAGTAGGGGAGACGTTAAAACAACGCATTTTGTTTACAACTTTTCACTTTCTGATTTCTGGCTTTCTGTTTTTATTTGCTAAAAAATTTTGTGGCACGTTTTGCAGTTGTTTATTTATTTTTTCGTTTATTTGTGCGTTAAGCTGTTTGGATCATCATGTGACATTTCTTTTTACCCAAAAAACGGGCTGAAAATGGGTTAGACTGAAAGCAAATCGACAGCTGGCACCTTAATATTTTATTTAAATTCTTGAAAATTAAAAGCAACAAAATAAGGATCAAATCTGTGAGGCCGCATAGGCTACTAATAATTCAGAAAGGACTCATTTACAAATTTCCTTTTCACTCGAACATTTCGTTGATTTATGATTCAACCAAAATTTTAATTACGTGCCAACGACTACTTCTATGCACACATCACACAGTTTTGGCTGCAGCTTCGAATATTGCATGTAATTTATGCCAAACAGCGTACAAAGTAATTGCAACCAAAATTGACATGACCACCAGGTGAGAGGTGATAGAGGCTTTGGGTGGGGGGTCACATGCTAAGTAAGCAGGCTATGCATCAATATTGAAATAGAGCCAGCTGGGTCATAGCCATTAGAGTGCCATTTGAGGCACGTGCCTTGGCACAAGGTTGCCAAGTGCATTGCTGCCAGTCACACACACATCAACGTCCTGGTAAATGCCTGCCCCGGCATTCAAAGTTGAATTTCAAATGAGCACTAAAGTCAGGATAGAGACAAAAGCTGCTGCTGCTGCTGCTGCTGAGGTTTATCATTGTTTGGCTCTGCCTTAATGGGAAACTTCTCAGCTTCCGAGTGTGCAACACATCAATATTAAGTATGCGACTTGGGAGCCAAGAGACTGTCACAACTTTTTGCTGGCTTTTGTTTTCTCTTTTATCAACAAGCAGCAGACATGACTCATACGGCACTCTGTGATGCCAGGTAAATGTGCATAATTAATAATTTTTAAAATGCCATCATCGTTGCAATGTTTGCTGTCTCTTGCCGCATGCAGTTCTTTTCGAATTGTTTCTTTTGTTCATGCACTTGGTTATGACAATCAATGTGAGAGGATGGCTATTGTAAGTGAGTGCATTTAAACTGACTTTTGAAAGCAACTTAAGCGCATATCAGTAGTATTAAGACAACCAGCAATTTGACAAAGAGATGTTCGGCGCAATCATTTTCTTTATAAGAAGATAAGCAAGCGAACGCTTTTATCATCTCCATTTGGAAACAAGAAAGAAAGTCGGTCAAGCCCGACTATAACATACTCTGTACCAAGAAATTTTGTCTTTTGATCATAACTCGAAAACCGTTCATCCGATCCTCTTCATTCCTTTGGCGGATCGATAAGTTATTCTAATAACTAAATATGTCCAGAAGGAACAAGCCATCTATCTTCAAAACTGTGGGAGATATGACGTTTTTTCTAAATTGCGGGGGCGGGAGGGGGCGTGGCTAAAATTGAAAATAAACTTGATCTGCCTGCAGACATAAGAAGCATATGTCCCATACACGTCAAACCTCTATCTCTTACCATCTCTGAGATCTGTGCGTTCATACGGACAGACGGACAGACGGACATGGCTATATCGACTCGGCTGTTGATGCTGATCAAGAATATATATACTTTATGGGGTCGGAGATGCTTCCTTCTGGATGTTACATACTTTTGCACAAACTTATAATACTCTATGTACCTACGGTACAGAGTATAAAAAATGTGCCAATCTCGATTTTGTGACCTACACGTCCCGTCTGCGCCACGCAGCTTTTGGAAGCCAAGAGCTTAATATAAGACTGGTTTATTTAGGGTAATCTGACGGATAAATGGGACGTGGCGGCTATCGTGAAGACGCCACTTGGAGAAGCCAGATTCGAATCCCTGCAAGAAGGAAAGGTGAAGTAACAAATATCTTTTTATACTCTGTACCGAAGGTACATAGAGTATTATAAGTTTGTGCAAAAGTATGTAACATCCAGAAGTAAGCATCTCCGACCCCATAAAGTATATATATTCTTGATCAGCATCAACAGCCGAGTCGATATAGCCATGTCCGTCTGTCCGTCTGTTCGTCCGTCCGTCTGTCCGTCTGTCCGTCTGTCTGTCTGTCCGTATGAACGCACAGATCTCAGAGATGGTAAGAGATAGAGGTTTGACATGTATGGGACATATGCTTCTTATGTCTGCAGGCAGATCAAGTTTATTTTCAATTTTGGCCACGCCCCCTCCCGCCCCCGCAATTTAGAAAAAACGTCATATCTCCCACAGTTTTGACGATAGATGGCTTGTTCCTTCTGGACATATTTAGTTATTAGGATAACTTATCGATCCGCCAAAGGAATGAAGAAGATCGGATGAACGGTTTTCGAGTTATGATCAAAAGACAAAATTTCTTGGTACAGAGTATGTTATAGTCGGGCTTGACCGACTTTCTTTCTTGTTCAAAAAGAACATTTAAGGTTGACCTTAAACTCAAGATGTTATTTCCTTATCTTTGTGTAGATATATTTTCAATATTCACATTTGATATATATTATAAAAATTTAGGCTGTTTTCATCCTCAGAAACAATCGCTTTCTTCCCACAGAACATTTGGGAAATCATTTCGACCTTTGATAAGTTTTTTCCGACTCCTTTAGACGATCCAAAAGAGACGCCTATCATATGCGAATAATTGAGACTCGAAAACAACTCATGAATATGCTCAAAATGTGATTAAGTGAAACAAGACTAAAAAAGACTCTTAAATGACTCGAAACTGATGGGAAACTGATCAGAAGAACGTGTTAAAAGCGACTCTTCATAAAGAATCGCAGCTAGGCGCCCATTTTCTCCCGACTAAAGAGTCTTTGACTATTTTTATCAGCCGTAGGACTCGAAAAAGACTCGAATATGATCCAAAACAACTAAAAAAA
>JAWNNO010006662.1:0-132182 GCA_035044985.1 Lordiphosa fenestrarum
GAACTGGAATTACAACCATTTGTCCTCTGGACTTGCAAATGGTACAAACATTATGCGTAGCAGCAACACGTTTCATATTAAGTTCGACTTTATCTACTTGATCAAAATTAAAGTTGGGATCATTGTCCGAATCGGAGGAGACTATCAAAGAAGAGCTTGTGCCAGAGTCTACGTATTCTTCATTCGGCTGCTCATATTCGGGAGCATTATTGAAGCTGGTTGACGACTTCAAACGTCTACACTTATCGCACAGCTTGTCGTTTATTAATATCGTCTTTTTGGTTATAATAGTAAAAAAATGAGCCTCCTGCAGGCTGTTAATACATTTAGGCCGACCTTTACTTTCTTTTAAAGAAATGTTACAATTTTTGCACTTCATAAACATTTTTTTTTGGGTTTATTGTTTCTTAAAAATTTCTCAAGTTGGATATTGGATTAAATATTCTTATTTAATTATTTTAATTCAGCACAAGTCGTCTCGACGCTTTGGAATTCCGAAATGAACTAAATATTATTAAGCAATTTAGAAAGAAGGACATGTTGAATAGCCATATAGATTGGTTATGAATGTTATCATTGTTTTAAGTCTGAGTAGAAATATATTTTTTAATTTTTCTTGAGGAAGCGTATCATCGATTTTTTTGAAACTTTCAGGTAATAAGCGTCCAGGTTCAAAGAAGATACTGTAAAAGTTTTAAGGTGGCGCTATAACGGGAACTACCAAAACCGACTCATTATATTTTTCAATTAATTATAAACAAAAAAGTTTTCAGTGTAAGTAATTAAGTTTTTCATTTTCTATAACCTTGTTCAATTCTCTGTCGGTGGGATTTTATTTCATGTCGCTAGCTACTCTGGGGCCCAGATATTGGCATTTAAAAAAAACCTTGTCAAAAACCGACTTATACCGATATCTTAAGGACATTGCACAAAAAAAATTTTAAAATTAGACAGATCAGTTTTATTTGAAGTAACCTATTCAATTAAAAAGGAAATTTCAAAATTCCCGCCAGACCCTTTAATCCTGCTCGGTTTAAGTTTTGTTGAAAAGAAGGAATTTAATTTCCAAACTGTTTGATATGTCTATCATAAAAAACTTGAATCAATCCAAAAGTCCCTGATCCTTCCAATAAAGGGAGAAGATTCTTTAGCCAAGTTACAACTGGATACTCAGAAAAAAACGGCTACCGGCGTTCTAGACTAAACGGAATAGAATTTGAGCCGTTCTGTACTTAAAATTTTAAGTATGATTCGTTCTTGGGTGTACTTAAATTGAGTACGAATCATTCTAAAACCGAAATATGACTGTTAAAATGATTGAAATAAGTACAAACGTTGTTGAATCAAGAACATTTTGTACTAGTAATATAAAAAATTCAAGAAATGCGAGTTCTTAGTTCATGTACAAAATATGTTTGATTGAGAAAAAGATAGACTCATAGTGCTAACTCCAAACAAAGTGTATAAGCGAGTCTGTTCTTAAAATTCCCTACTGGTTCCAACACTTTTGTTGTGGAGTGATGCGATATTTCTGATTCACAGTATCTCTGACCTTCTCTTTGGTTATGGCCCTTGGATATTTCCAGCGTTCTCTGTGTTAATACAGAGACAGAATCTTATTGGCTCAAATCAAGAACATTTTGTACTTGTTTGAAATACTCTTATTTTATTTCTACAATGTTTTTGGGCTGGCATTCGAAGTTACCAGATTTTAAGAAAGAACGCTTTGTACTTATTTCGAGATATAATCGGGCTTGATTTGAGACCATTAAAAGCTAAAAATATAATCGAAAAGATTCTAAAATAGTTCAAAATTTACTTAATATATCTAAAAAAAAGTCTAAAATCAGGTATTTCGCAATTGAAAAATCGTACTTAATATAAGAATTTTATACTTGAATCAAGTATTTTCGTACTTACCTTACTATTGACACCGTTTGTACTAAATTCAAGTACAAAGCTCTTGGTTTTTTTTTCTGAGGTTACTAATGATTTATTTCCTTTTTTATACTCTGTACCAGAGCTACACAGAGTATATCAAGTAAGTGCAAAGCTATGTAAGAGCTAGAAGGAAGCATCTTCGAACCCATAAAGTATATGTATTCTTGATCAGTATCAATAGTCGAGTCGATATAGCCATGTCCGTCTGTCTGTCCATATGAACGCACAGATCTCAGGGATGGTAAGAGATAGAGGTTTAGCGTGTATGGGACAAAAACTTCTTATACTTGCAGGCTGATGATATACAGTAATAGTGAAAATCGGATGAACGGTTGTCGAGTTATTATCAAAAGAGTGATCGCTGCTGTAGTGCAGTAGCAGCGCTGCTTTCAGCTGCTTCTGCAGCATCAACATTTTTGCTGAGCGTATAATTTCGTTGGTACAGAGTATGTTATAGTCTTTCTTGTTGTATATTCAGAACAACCATACTTTTCATATAAGACCAAAGAGATAATGATCGGTGGTAAGGTTTGCCGACCATTTAGTTTAAATTCAGATTTGAAAAATGTTATGTTTATAACACGATCTCAAAATAGCTTCGCATCGGTTAGTTTGGGATCGAAATCTATTGAAAAAGTTAACTTCTTTGGCCAAAAAATGACAGAATTCGGGCAGAGGCCCCACTGTGCGCTGGTTCGGTTATCAACTGGGCTTAGCGGTTCGTTTTCGGATGGTTCGGTCCACTTCACAACCGGTTTGCATCCCCGGTAGATGTATCATTTTATTAGGTAAAACAAGAAATAAGTTTTAAGATATTGATCTTTGGTTTATGCTATCGTGTGACCGGAGAGTTGATAAACTGGAACCCTGATTAAAGACTGACAAGATATGCATATACAACAAGAATGCCTCAGTAAGATAGTGCAACAAAATTTCTAACTTTTTAATGGAAATAACCAAGTAACCCAAACTATAAGCAGCGGCCCTCGCACACCACTATCTCTTTCCCTTCTGTTCTAAGACAAATTGTTTAATTTATAGAATAAACAAAACAAAAATTGATAGTCTCCCCGCTTGCTTGCCTTATTCCTAGTTAGCTAACTAAAAAACAAAATTTTTCTTGGTTTTTTTTTTTTTTGATACGAAATAAACAAATATCAATGCATAAATGAGGGCATTATCCCAAGGTCGCTGTTTCAGACCATTTCAATTACCTTCTTTTTTATCTGTTGCTATTTTGTTTTCATTCTATTACCCATACGCACCCACATTTTGCAGCTTTCACTTTCGTTTTTCTATTATTTTTCTGTTTTTTTTTTTTTTTTTTTTTGGCAAATAACCTTGATAAACTATTTTTATCAGTTAGAGGGAGAATGGGGCCAATGGCAGAGCACACAAAAATTGTGTTTGGGGTTAGTGTGCCAATTAATGATAAGATTATTTCACTATGTAGGTTAATGGCATGAGAAATGGTGCGAAATTGTGGAGAACTTTGCTAGTGGTAAACAAATTTTGCTATGCAAATGTTGGGCCGGAGCGCGCAAAGTGCGTGGAGGCAGACAACTGCAAAACCTGACCCAAGTGGGAGTGTTTTTGCTTGCATATCTATAAATAATGTAGATTTTGCATACAATTCGGAATTGTACTGCGTCATGGCGGAGTAAGCCATGTAGTTGAAAAACAATGCTTTAGTAATGAGTGTGGAAAGATGCGGGTGTATGTATATCAATGAATGTTGAAGACCTTGACCCAAAACCTAAAGGCTTAAGTACATTTTGTTGTAATAAAGAATTAGTTTTAAGACCTAACAGCAAGTTCCTAAAATAGTGTGGCTGCATATTGATAGACAGAAATACCAAAAATAAGTATAAGGAACCATTATATCATCATTTAACAGCAAGAAAAAGTATTGTTTTTTTGCTGGTAAAAAGGAAATGTCAACCCAACCCAAATGACAACTCAAATAAACACGAATTCAATTTCCAAATCATTTCTATTTGCTCTTTTAAACATCTGGCGGCCAGGAAACGCGCAAATATATATATATATATGCATGCATACTTGCTTGCTTACTTGTTGTATGTATAAATGGTGACGCCGTTGACGATTGGAACTTATCAAGCAACAATTGTGCTCTCTTCTTCACTTTTTTATATTTTATTTTATTATTTTGGGGTCACTGACAGTTATCGTTGCAATTTTGTAATCAGTCGCCGGCTCAAGGTTAACTGCGGCACACTGGGGCAAAGTGTGTGCAAGCCCCCCAAAGCCTGACGCCGCCTCCTTCGCTCGCTCTCCTGCATTAATTCACACTTATTGACAAACGCCATATATTTGTTTTGCAGTTCACTTTTTGGGTCATTTGCCTGTCTGTCTGACGGCGAGTGTTTCTTTTTTATATTTCTTTCTTTTTGTTGTCACTTTGTTGATTTAGATTTATTGCCATTTAAATGCAATTTCATTGTATTTACTGGAACAGTTTCTTTTTCGCTTTTTTGTCATCATGACCGTCTGGAGCAGAAGACTCAATCGATTAGCGGTGATTGTTGTAAGACGACTTTTGAGGTTTTTTATTTTCGACAATGTCAGAAATTCTAAGAAAAATGTATTAATTTTCTAAAATTATGAGTAAAAGTCTAGACCGATAAAGGAAAAGGTTCGGCTATTAAGCGGAATTTTCAAATTTCTTTGTAATTAAAACATAATGGTTTTTGGTCATAAAATGAGAACGAATACATATATTTTAAATCCTGTTGAGATAACCTTTTTCAAATCGTCGAATTGATACACTTTTTTCGAAGTATTGACTCCTTCTGTACAAAAATGGAGCTTGATGACTACATCAAAGGCGAATCCCCACCAAACCATCACTTAAGTCGAATGGTGACCTCACTGAACTCTCGGCATGAGCTTGTACGATTCCTTTATGGTGAAAATTTGTTCGTCACTAAACAGAATTCCTCTGTTCAAGCACTGGCTACCCAATGCTTTCGGTTTTGATTTGCGATTTTTTTTTCCATGCTGTTGTGAGCAAGATTCCCGTGTCCCAAGTCACGTTTTATGGTGAAAGCGACTTGCTGTCCTTGCTGATATTCATCTCCCCAGGCCTGATTTTCAGCTTGCGCAGTGGATTTCGACGAATATGATTTGTCACGGCTTTTGATGGTTTGTGGCGTTCGCACAGTGCACGGACGGTTCCTCAGTTTCGTCAAACTACTTCACGGTACGATACACAAAGTTTCGGGTGATTTCCGAAAGGTTTTATCCTTTTATGCAGGCCAATTACGACAACACGATATTCGAGGGAGCCCCATTCCATATGATTGCAAACAACTGACGCCAAAAACTTTTGATGCAGTAATATTGAATAAATGTCACTTTTTAAATAGCCGTCAAGTTGGAGTGGATGCGTTCAATGGTTTAATACGAGTACCAACACATTTGCGACTATTAGGTATAAAACAAACTGAAGTTTTTAGTGCATCGCTACTTAACTGTTCTATTAAAACTTCATGATATCACAGAAAATCAAGTAAGGGCAGTGTAATCGACTGCCCCGACTACAAAATACCCTGCTCAATCATTGAATTTGAATGTAACCGGTTTTTGTAGCAGCTATTAAAGGGTCATCCTGAAAGTAGGCAACATTATTTTGTCATTTTAGCGGCTATAGCCCAAACTAACGAAGCGGGACCCCCCTCAAAATTATTGGAATTTTCTAAATCTGAAACAAACTTGATCTGCGTACGGTATACACCTACCTTCATGCAAAAATTTGTGGCTCTATCTCTTTGAGCCTCTAAGATCGACGCGTTCATACAGACAGACGAAGGGACAGACTGACATCGACTCGGCTGTTCATGCTGATCAAGAATCGCACAACTTCATGATCTTGCTTTAACCATTTTCAATAGGAATACTTTTTCTTTTTTTTTATATTTAATATGTAAAGAGAAAAAAGATTCGCGGAACTTCATCCGCTTACAAATTTTTATGAGGTTGACTAAGACTGGAACGGAGACAGTTTGCCATCTGCCTGGTAAAAGTAATTTTACTGGTCGGACAGAGAGATTCCATTTAAGGCGAGGCAAGCAGTCGGCCTGTTGGTCGCCGTCCGTGTGTCTATAGGTCGGACGGATGTCTCCTTTTGAGCCGCCTCCGTATCCTTGCTGTCGTCAGCTCATTGGCAAGACGGTTTGTGTGGGCTAGCAATCGGTCTCTATATCTGCTGGTGGAATAGGAATACTGTAGAAAAAGATACAAAAAAAGATTCATTTAGACTGGATATGTCATTAATATGCTTTTAATCATCCAACGGTGCTGAATATCATCCAAACAATGAACATTTTTCATATCCTTTGGATGATTTTCAGCTTCTTTGGACTATTAAAGGGATATTTAGGACACATACAGTCTTGAATCATCAAATGGATTCTCTTTTTTCCTTTTTTCCTTGCAAAGGGTATTATAATTTTGCCCAGAAGTTTGCAACGCATATAAATATTCATTTCCGACCCCATAAACTTTATATAATATATTCTTGATCAGGGTGACGAGCTAAGTCGATTGAGCTTTGTCCGTCCGTCTGTCTGTCTGTCTGTTTCTACGCGAACTAGTCTCTCAGTTTTAAAGCTATCGAGCTGAAATTTTGCACAGAGTCTTCTTTTTGCTGCATCCAACCGGATCGGATGACTATATCTCATAGCTCCCATAGGAACAATCGGTCGGAAAACTAGTTTTAGTATGAAAAATTTTTTTCTTTTCAATGAAATCGTCTCCAAACTTTGTAATCGTAGGTTTTATATGTTTTTTTATAATCCTACCAATTTTTATTAATATCGGACAACTATATGGTATAGCTGCCATACAAAAGATAGGTCTGAAAAACAGTCTTAGAAAAACTTTTTAGTTTTTAATGGTAGCATCCTGCAATTTTGTGTTTGTTTGTTTCTCGTGCTTTTACATAATTCTACAAGTTTTTGTCCAAATCGTATGACTATATCATATAGCTCCCATACGAACGATCGGTCGGAAAATGGGAAAAAGAGTATTTTTTGAAAATATTTAAGCAAGATCTTGCAAGGGTATAAAAACTTCGGCACAGACGAAGTTAGCTTAGCTTACTCGCTTATATTCTTTTATCATCAAAATAATTATTTTTTTTGTTAGATTAAAATGGTTTTGGTGACTCTTTATAACTATCGTGTCCATTACATCTAGACTTAAAGTTATTTAAGCTTAAAGTTGCTTAAAATGTATGTTTTGACCCATTTTAAACACGTTTTATTGGGGAACCTATACTAAAGTTTTCACTTTCTTTGAATTTATCGTATGGCATTACCTCTAAGTTTTTATATAAACTATCGGAAATAGTTTTGCGATTCTTCTTAAGTAAAGATATATAATTTTGAATACAATTATTATCACAATTATTAACTTGTATCCTGCCCAAAAATAGGCTATGAAAAACGCTATAGTAGGCTTGCAATTTTTATTAAATTCTCACGCAAATTTTTAACAACATTCTTGGCAGTACAAAATACGATCATTATTAAAAATGGTATATCTTCATTTCAAAAAAAAATCTGAGAAATATTTGGGATAGTTTATTTTAAAGCTAAGAAATATTACTTTACGTTTAAGTCAAAGTAAGCCAAAAGAAACATAAATTTTCCCAAAAAAACGAGATCAAATATTGTAAGAATATGCCAACTTAGTAAACTTTGAGCTTAAAATACCATGGACTAATTGTGAAATTCGTTTGTATGAATCATCATCAATCATTTCATCTAGAATCACCAACAACCCTTCAATATACTGGACCCAGTTGCCTAGTGTAGTCTAAGCTCATTCAAAAACTTAACTTACTGTTCAATCCTATTTTTCCGTATACATATTTGTAATCAGGGAAGCAACCCGCTTGGATATAAGGATTGGTTCGGTTTAGTCGTTCACGCTGTTTTCGTAACTGCGTTTGGTTCATTGTTTGATTTTTGGAGCTAACTGAACCGCGGTTTCGGTTTTGTTCGGTTCGGTTCAGTGGTTCCCTCTTGTTATTTATTGTTATTTGTTGTTGGGAATATATCGCACCGCGACCAGTCTTGATCTGTTGCGCCCCCTACTGAGTTACAACTCTTCTAGCAGTTAATCTAGTTGGGGTTTAAGCTCTGTTCCCCAAATCTGTTGAATCTGCCGCCTCGCCAGAGCATCGCAGCGTGCTAATATATGTTCGGAGGACTCCTCCTTCTCTTCAAAGAATCTGCATAGTTGGATGTTTGTTATTCCCAACTTGAACAGGTGACCCAGCAGACTACAGTGGCCCGTGTAGAACCCCGCGCAAAGCCCTGATCAATTTCAGGAACCTTTTAGGGTTACGGTTCACAATTAATGCTTTTGCTTGTCTCATGTCCTTGGTGTTTACCCAGGAGGCTGTTCTAAGCGTATTCTTTTCTTTTCTAAGGAGTTCCTTAATGATATGTTGGCCTATTGTGGCGGGTTGTGGTCCTACCATTGCATGTTGCGTTAGATATACGGAATCACTAGACTTAGAATGTGTCATCCTTAAATGCTACATCAATCCCCGGTATCGCTGAGTATACATTCGGTCAATGAGCGGTCTTTCTTAACTTAACCGAAGGTCGTTTTACTGTTTTAAAAGTTAAAACCAGGGATGCAAACCGGTTCTGAACCGAACCGCTTATTCCTGCTGGTGAACCGAACCGCAAACCGAACCAGTTTCCTTTTAGAATTGCTGAACCGAACCGAAAACCACAAAAAAAACGGTTCGGTTCAGTTCTCTGATGAGATTTAACTGGAATCGCTCTCCATTACCCAATGATTTTTATTAATTTGGGAAATAGAATCGTTTCCCGAAAATAATTTGTATCCATTTAGTTTGACCCTCCACATATTTATCGTTGCCGGATCGATATATCTTTTAACGATGACATGTAATCCTGTAAGAGTTCTGCAATTTCCCGCCGATCTCTTCATTCTGCATTTATTCCTCTAGTAGGCAATATTTTCCATTTTCTGTAGTACTTCTTTACCTTAATTAAATCTTTGACAGGAGAGATTTTCTCATATAATATTATAAATGGGTTAAGTAAGATGCATGGTTCTTTTCTAGCCGACATTCTCTCTTTTCGAAAGGCATTCCTCTAGGAATTTGCAGACGAATCCTAGAAATCCGACTTAACAAACTTTGGACATTCTTCTATGGATTTTAAAGATATTCAAATGGACTACAGGAATTACTTTCATAATGTTTCTTTGTGAACCACTGAACCGAACCGAAACCGCGGTTCAGTTAGCTCCAAAAACCAAGTAGTGAACCGAACCGGCGGTTCAGAAACTGTGTGAACCACTGAACCGAACCAGTACTTTTTGTCGAGTGGTTTGCATCCCTGGTTAAAACCGAACTGAACCGGTTTGGTTTGTGGTTTTCGGTTCGGTTCAGCATTCCAGCGGTTTGGTTTGTCATCTCACTTCTGTAATTTTTCCTTCCATTAAATTTTCAATTGAGACTTTTCACAAGCTAAGTTAATATTTAATTGAGATATTTGACTTCAATTAAATTTTTAATTGGGATTTTTTACTTATTTTTTTAATATTTTTTCTTCAGTACAATACAAATCCGTGGCAATCATTAATATACATTATATGTGTGTGTGTGTGTGGTATGTTGTGGGGAATGTGTTGTAATGCTTGCGTGACATGGGGGTGGGGTCACAATTTCATGCTCTCTAAAAATTAAATAAATACTAAAAGCCTAAAAATTGATAGCCGAATAGGAAAAAAAAAACACACAGTTTGATGCTGGGCCATGGAAAGGCAGTCTGGGCAGCATCCTGGAACCCAACCAGCACAGCTGGGTTAAGAGTAGGTATTGAGTGAGAGTGTTAAGGGTAATTGAATTCAAAACGAGAATGCGCCACAGACGCACTTTAAATGGCCGGCGCATCAGCTGTCTGAGGTCAATCACACGTTAGGGCGCCGACAAAAGAAAAGCAACAGAGAACGAGTTTAAATGGTGTAGGGTCTGACTAACCGTGTGACTAAAAGGATTTTCCTGAATAACGCAAAAAGCAGAGGCATTTAGCGTTTGTCTGCCAAGCAGGGCTTACAAATATGTGTGTGGTTCTTAGTGTATGGTATTAAGTGTGCTAGTAACCGATTTATGTGTGCGGGTGAGTAAGTGTATGTGCGGTCGAAAACATTGAGCAAGTTTGAGTGTATCGTGTTCCGTGTACTATCCTAAAATGTGTAGACACCCTCCGGAGATTTCGGCTGGGTGGCATTGAATTCTAGAGCCCCATTCACCTCCTGTGGCGCCAGTTCCTGTTCCGCTTCATCGTCGCCAGTATTGAAATAAGTGTCGATAATGGCGTAGGCCTTTTTGTACACCTCCTCGTTCTCATGTTGCTGCAACGCCTATAGTTCCTCAACCAAGAGACACAGATTCTCAGAACCCACCAACTTCTCGGACAAAGCAAAGAGATTGGTAAGACCCGTCTGGACCACTTTGATAGTACGTGGATCTTTGGCATCCAGCAGATCAATGAAGGGCTTGAGGACCTTGTACTTCTCAACCAAGTCCACAATTTGTTCCGTAGTGCCCCATGTCGTGGTGTTCGTCACCGCCCAGGCGGCTTCCTTCTGTGCTTTTAAATCGCCCTTTTCGAGTACCTGGCGAATCTGTTGGAATATGCCAGCCTCGATAACAGCCTGGATTTGCTTTTGGTTGCCAGCGGTGATGTTACTAACTGTCCAAGCGGCATCCTTGACAATGTTGCTATTTGGATGCTGCAGCAATAGACCCAGCTTGGGTAGACCTCCAGCGGCAATAACCAAATCGGTCTGCTGATCTGTGCCAGTCACAATATTGCCTACACTGCGCAACGCCGGCCCAATAATGCTCGGCTCATCCGTTTGCAGCAGATTCACCAGACGCGGCACCGCATCCGTATCGACAACGGCTTGAATTTTATTGTTGTCGTCATCAGTGACGTAGGACAAAGCCCAACAGGCGTCGGCCAGCACTTGAACATCCTGGCCAACCAAGAGCTGAGAGAGCACGGGCAGCAACTGCTTCACCTGCTCAAAGGGGGGCGAGGGATTCTTATTGCGGCACAAATTCGACATCAACCTGACAATGTCGCGTAAAAACGAGAGAGGTATCTCGTTGCTGATCAATCTCAAGATGCCATCGACGACATTGTGACGAATGACAATGTCCCGAGCGGCTGCACCATCGCCAGCAATATTAGCCAAGGCCCAAGCAGCCTGCTCCGCCAGATTAGTGGACTTGGACTGCAGCAGGGCAATGAAATGTGGCACAGCATCCTGTTCGATGACGCATCGTGTCTGATCCGAAGTGCCAGAGGCTATGTTTGTCAAGGCCCAGGCGGCCTCGAACTGCAGCTGGGGATGGCCGACATTCTGAAGGAATCTTATGCAGATTGGCACCATACCATGTCCAATCATCAGATCAATAGGCGCATTGCGGTCTCGGCTTAGCATCTTGCGTGCCGACTGCATGCCCACGAATTGGCGTTCCTCATCCTCGCTATTCATGGCCGCCACAATCTCATCCACCGTCAACTGGACAGGAGATTGGCCATTTAACTCCTTCAGCGGCGAGGTTACATCTTCTTCATTGATATTGCGCCGCTGGGACATTATGTCAAAATCAAAAGCAAGCTGTAAACAAAATTTTTGTAAGACGGTGAAGTCTGGTATTTTTCGGGTTATCGATAGAAAACAGCTGACTTGGTCAGCGAATAACGATAAGCAACTGATTGACTATTAAATCAGAGAAGCACACAAATATATTGAGTTCTCAAATAAGTTTTTTGACATTTGAAATGCGAACTCAGTCAAGTGAAAAGACAGGCTTTACATGCAGCTTTGTTTTTACTCCATAACAAACACTTTCCCAAACGTAGTAAACCTTGTACCAATTTTCTAATCATTTCCCAAAGTTTTATACAAAAAAAAAATTATAAAGTTCCAAAATGAACTGGAGCAAATTTACAGACATCATTATAGATTGGACATTGGCCATTTGCCTGGCCCTTTGCACTTCTCTGTTATTCAGTCATCTGGGACTTGTGGAAACCAATGGCAAATCTAATGGTAAGCAAGGCCTCCAAACTGAAAGAGTAGGCCTTTCTCAGTATGACAAAAGCAGAGTTCAGAAAAAATTCCAAATCCAATTTTACTTCACCTCACATTGTATTCAAATACACAACAATATTTTTTCAAAAAAAGAAATATGGACCGTTTTAACCTTACCTTAGGTAGACAACTGGAC
Organism: Lordiphosa fenestrarum; assembly: GCA_035044985.1. Lineage (NCBI taxonomy): Eukaryota > Metazoa > Arthropoda > Insecta > Diptera > Drosophilidae > Lordiphosa > Lordiphosa fenestrarum. Next base: position 12,257 of record JAWNNO010006662.1, read on the forward strand.
GATGACACCGAAGCCGGCGATCTTCTTTTGGAAGAATCCTCCACTTGCTATAACAATTCATTCGATGTGTATTTGAACTTCTTTTGGATATTCGGCTGCATCTACGCCTTGTCGAAGATTACAGAGCTCTCCGAGCGATATCTGAGCTCACGCCTTGTAACCAAGGAGCGCATCTCTGATGTGCATTCCATCAACCAGGAATGGGAACAAACCCTGGAGTTATATGAAGAGGATAAGAAAAAGTTGGACACACAGATTGAACTGCTGCGCGAGAAGAATGTCAGCCTGGAGCGCACGATGTGTGAGCTGCGTGACTGTAATATCCAATTGATTAGTGATCACTTTATGCGTACAGTGCTGCAGGATCAACAAAAGAAACAGACTCCTTCGAACATCTATATAACCAACAGCCATATACATTTCACTCGCCAGGTAATCGTGAACGAGGGTCTGAATGATGTCAATGTACGCAGTGCCGGCGGTGAGGACAAGAAGAGCTTGAATGTCTGGATGCAGTATCTGAAGATGCGCAAATGTTATATGGGCCCAATTGCTGATCCCAATTTGATAGCAAATAGTATTGAGCCCGAGCATTATCTACCCGTTGTGATGACCACCGAACAATTGGCCAAACTACAGGGTGAGCCTCACCCCCGAATAATGAGTGTGTGGAGTTTGACTGACAAGAAATGTAACGTTTTATTTACAGGCATGATTTAGTTGAATATTTATTTTTCCCCCTCCGACTTGCATGGCATGGACAAAAGTTAAGAAAAAATGAAACGAAATATATTTTAGAATTTCAAAAATGTAAAAAAAAAAACAAACTAATTACAAATGTGCAAACAACATTTATGGGGTCGAAGGAGTTTATGATTAGGGTATGAATTTTTTATACTTTTGACTTGGGGCTTGATATTGATATAAATACTAAGCCAATTGGCATTTCTGCGCAGCTAATTGCAAAAATTGCTTGATGATCTGTACTCGCTAATATGCTGTATCAATCATAACTTTCAGTTGACTTTATTGGGCGCATTCAGCAGACGCTTGATACCTGATCAGATTTCTCAGTGATGTTATGAAAATTCTACCTTTAAATCAAATCCAAGTTAAAACCAATTGAAATATGTGGGGAAATGCATTCAAATGTAAATCTTTGAAAAATGTATGATTGATCCTGCTGAATGCAACCATTTTTTTGATGATTTGAATGGAGATTTTGATCTAATTTCATGCTGAGTTATATTTTTAATGATATTATATTTACCTTTTTTTTTATTTTAGTATTATTTAGGACTGCTTAATTTGAAGGCTCACAATAGAGTGACTTCTCAACTGCTCAATTGAAGTCAATTCTTTGGCGATTTCTTGTTTATTTGGGAATTGGGAAAATATCCTATTTCTTTCATGGTTCTTGGCACTTCCTAGCCCTGACTTTATATTTAAACTAATTTAAACTCAGTTAAAAACGGCGTTCCAGACTAAACGGTATTAAATTTAAACGAGTTTGTTTCTAAAATTCCCAACTGGTTCTAACACTTGTTATGGAGTGGCTTATTTCTACAGAAATTCTAACCTTGGATATTACCTGCCTTCTTTGGTTCAATACAGAAGACTCGCTGTAGAACCAATTGGAAAAGTCGAACCAAGAATATTTCGTACTTGTTTGAAGAACTCTTTCGAGTTCTTTCTAAAATGTTTTTGGGTTGACATTAGAAAATAGTGAACTTTAGGAAAGAATGTTTTGTCCTTATTAATAAGGAGCAATTTTAAAATAACTTAAAATGTACTTAATATATCCCGAAACAGTCTTAAATCAAGTATTACGGGATTGACAAAACAGGACTGGAGTTAAGAAAAATGTACTTGAATCGTTTTCGTACTTACCGCACTAGTGACACAATTTGTACTTAGTTCAACTGCAAAGTTCATTAATCTAAAAGTGCGTCCATGTTTAGTATGTTCCCCAAATTTCGGTTGGAAAGAAACACAGTTACAATTTTCTGATATAATCTGTAAAATCGACTGACCAAGCGCGTTTTAGGTCTTCAATTAGTTCCTATTTGCCGTAATATTGTTTACCAGACTCATAAACTATTCGAACCAACCCCATACCTTTTTATACTCTGTACCGTAGGTACATAGAGTATTATAAGTTTATGCAAAAGTATGTAACATCCAGAAGGAAGCATCTCCGACCCCATAAAGTATATATATTCTTGATCAGCATCAACAGCCGAGTCGATATAGCCATGTCCGTCTGTTCGTCTGTCCGTCTGTCTGTCTGTCCGTATGAACGCACAGATCTCAGAGATGGTAAGAGATAGAGGTTTGACGTGTAAGGGACATATGCTTCTTATGTCTGCAGGCAGATCAAGTTTATTTTCAATTTTGGCCACGCCCCCTCCCGCCCCCGCAATTTAGAAAAAACGTCATATCTCCCACAGTTTTGAAGATAGATGGCTTGTTTCTTCTGGACATATTTAGTTATTAGAATAACTTATCGATCCGCCAAAGGAATGAAGAAGATCGGATGAGCGGTTTTCGAGTTATGATCAAAAGACAAAATTTCTTGGTACAGAGTATGTTATAGTCGGGCTTGACCGACTTTCTTTCTTGTTAAATAATATTTAAGTCAGGGTAGTATGGCCATCACTGCATTAAACTCACATTGTGGCACTTATTCCAAGGTTTTTCCACCCGTGCATTGTGAACCAGGGCGTTATCTGCTTGAAACTCCCACTGCGAAATTCCAAACAAGTTTTTAAAATGCCGAAGAGCGCTTTAGAGTAGATTTTAGATTTCTTCATTCCCTATCGCTCATTGATTTGTGTATAAGTTCGCCTGTATTTATTCTAATACTTGTAAGTGAAGAATTCTGAGAATCCGATGCTTTTCTTTAAATTGCGCTCCTGTCTTTATCGGAAATCATTCTCTTATTTTTATACTCTGTACCGTAGGTACATACATAGAGTATTATAAGTTTGTGCAAAAGTATGTAAAATCTAGAAGGAAGCATCTCCGACCCTATAAAGTTTATATATTCTTGATCAGCATCGACAGCCGAGTCATGTCCGTTTGTCTGTCCGTATGAGCGCACACATCTCAGAGTTGGTAAGAGATAGAGGTTTGACATTAAAGGGACATACATATGCTTCTTATGTCTGCAGGCAGATCAAGTTTATTTTCAATTTTGGTAATCGGGATGACTTTTCGATCCGCCAGAGGAATGGTGAAGATCGGATGAACGGGTTGTCGAGTTATGATCAAAAGACTGTTCGCTGTACTGCAGCAGAAAAATTTCGAGGCTTTCGATTTTTCCAATTAAAAGAACTTTCTTGGTTATTTCTGTAGGTCTTTGAAAGTGGCTTTAAGTATATTTTACACTAGGTACAACTCATAGATTTTTAGACATTTGCTTTAAGTGGAGACTTTTAAAAGATTCTTAGTTTCTTTTGGAAAATTAGTGACTTAGAGCAAAGAATATACAATATACAATGTACAATTCATTGTATAATCTTTGCTTAGAGTATCTAAGCTAATAATATTTTATTGTATTTACTTTTCTAAGATATTTTGGGACTAACTTGAGGTTATTTTTATTAACTCTTAATGTGGAGATTTTTAGCTCTTCTCAGAGAATGTTTTCTGATTTTTTGTAGAATTTCAAAACCAAACCTTATGATTATGGATATTATTTTGGTGTGCTTACTTTTGCAAAGTGTAAGTTGTAGAGACTTTTATAAGTCTTTTTGAAAACTTCTTGAATCGTTTTTGTAGAATTTTGAAAAAAACTTTTATACAAAAAATTATGTTTGGTTTGTTTCTTGACAAATTATTGATTTTTGATGGCTGTTCTTAAGAATTAAAAAAATTTCCTAAGAAATTGTTACTTACTTTCTGGAAGTTTTTATTTTATTGTAATCTTATGAATGATGGAGATGGTCACACTGAATTTTTTAAACCTTTTTGATGCAATCATTTTAGAAAATTAGATTGTAGAATTGATTAATAAAACTCTTTCTTAAGGTTTTACTGATTAAAATTAATTGTCTTTTCCTGATGTGTTTGCAGAGTTCCATTTTCATTTTGGAGACGTTTGTAGACTTACTTAAAAATATGTAAATTCTATATTTTATCAGCATTTGCAGAAATAGAACTTGGAAAGGCAAGTGCAGACTCTTTTGGTAACTTTGAAGTAAATTCCAAATATTTAGTCAAATTTGACATTCGATTCTCTACACGTTTTAGTGTTCGCCGCATCTAATCCCTGTGTCTGTCATTTGATTCCCTCTAATTTGCCCATTTTGTTATGCAGCAAATAACCAACCATAAATTATGACACATACTCAAACCATCGAGTCCCCCAAACAGATGCGCAATTTGCACTCTGACACCCCTCCTTTGTGCCCTCCTACGCCTACGCCTGTCTGGCTAACTCCTAAAAAAAACAGAACTCATGGTTAGGGGGCGTCGTCAGCGACGACATGTCCCGACCCAATTAGAACGCCATTTTTATGCAAAAACAACAACAACAAAAACGAAAGTTTTTCGCTTTATGAAACGCGCATTTCGTGTTAATCAGAGATTGAAATAAGTCAAGCCAGACTGCTGTCAGACGGCACATTTCCCCAGCCCCAGAAACGGAGGTTCCTTTGTCAAGGATAATTTTATTAAGTGTGTTCTCTGCAATTATGATTAATTTTGTTTATTATTTATGCGTGGCTTAATAACTGCATTTGATTTTATTAGCAGCCGGGTTAGGCTGGGGTTATTTGTGATAATTTTTCGGTAGCCTCTGTCTGCTGCCCCCCTTCAAATCCAGTGGGTTTAGTGGTTTTTTCCCACTTTGTTGATTTAATTAGGTAAAAAGTTGCGGCCAAAATGAGTAACAAACAATCAAAATAACAACAACAACAACAACAAAAGTACACACGCACACCACTTCAAGGCGTTCATTGAACTGGCTGGGTTTGTTGGTATATGGACAAGTAAATGGGTTCCATATACTTTTGTCAAAGGCGACATCTGTGGGGCCTAAGTTCGAAATCGGTTTCGCTGGAAATACAGAAATCATTTATAAATATTGCCTGGCCATTTAAATGTGTATTTAGATGATTCATTTTGTTGTTAATCAAAGGAGTTTTGGTGACATTTGCTAAGGGGAATAAATTGGGAAAAAGTCTCCAAATACCAGAGGTAGTGAAATAGAAAAGTGTAGACTTAAAGTCAGCAAAATAATATGCCTTGAAAAAGTAGCTTTCAATTTCCAGCAAAAGTCTACAATCCGAAAACTTCAAAAAAAGTCTACACTAAGTAATAAATCCTTAATAAAAATATCTACTGTACTTAAAAATTAAACAAATGTTATAAAAACTCTCCACAAATCCTAAATAACTAGCAACAAAGTCTCCAAAAGGAATATTAGTATCAAAAGATCTCTAAAATAGACTATGATAAATTAGAAATTAAGCTCTAAAAAGTCTCCATTTTCTTAAAGTGTTAACTTGTAATGTTTTGCTATCAATTTGATTTGAAAAATATATCGAATCAGTTCTTTCAAAAAGTCTCCAAAAAAGAAAAACATTTTATGACGTCTCCAAAAACGAAGAAAGTCCTACAAACGAATTCAAAATCAGCATTCCAGTTTATGGGATATTTTAAAGAAAAAGAGTGAAACAACAGATCCCTTAAACTGGTATATTTACTTGTCTGAGATCTCATATGATAGGCCTGAAAAAAACTGAGTTTACCGTCAAAAAATTCAAGAGAACTTAGATAGCCTACTTCTCATGCAGCTCTCATATATTTTAGTGCTTCTCAGCTTATCAGACTATTGAAAACACAGCTTTGAATATACATGTCGCTTCCAAAAACTGCAATATGTAAAATCCCTTAAGAGATGTTACTATGCATCATAGTTCGGGAAAATCAGCACTTTGAAAAAGTATCCACTTATACCAAATAAATTATCACAAAGCTTTGCTAATCCATTTTAAGTCCGGAAAATCATTAACCATATCAGACTAGATCTTTCAAATAGACTTTTCAACGAGAGCGTAAGTCGGTCCTGTCCGACTTCAATATACTCAGGGGAACTAGTGCTTCATTACCTCTCCTTATGTTAGCAAAGCATTAACATTAATTTGAATATTTTAACATTATGTTAGCAAATGTTAGCGCATACGGCTCAGATAAGTATGCAACGTGTTTTAGAAACTTTATAACTCTGCCATTTATTATCCTATTTTTATGAAAATTTGTGAGATTGACTGACAGCAAAATATAAGCTCGATATCGACGGACAGGCAGACATGGCTATATCGACTCGGTTATTGATGCTGAAAAAGAATATATATAAACTTTATGGGGTCCTAGATGCTTCCTTCTGGCTGTTACATCTCTCAAAAGCTGTCCAAAAAGTCAAAAAATTTTAAGCAGTTAAGTCCATATAATGAAGATTTTGATTCTACAAAGATAAATATTTACCAAAAATAATGAAAAGAAAAACCTGCACAAAAAAAGAGTTCCCCTAAACCTCTTTATGCTAATTTTAAATGCTTGGGAAAAGTCTACATAGTGTAGGAGTTTGATTACTAGGTTAATTAAAATTAAATTAAAATATATTCTTTAAAATCAAATCTGTTCAAAAGTCTTCTTTAAATTTAAATAAAATACATTTAAACTTCAAAGAGAAAAAAAGGATATAACTCCATTTGTACTGGATGTGTATTAAATATTCTTTAAATCAGCCAAAGCAGCTGATAATCATCCAATGGATCTGAAAAATGATTATCAATTGGATGATTAAAGGGATATTAAAGGCATATACAGTCCAAATGGATCTTATTTGGTTCTATTTTGTTTTCTAAAAAATTTGTAAACAAATTCAACAAATGTCCCTTTAAATTTTCTCTTAATTTCAAGGCAATTTTTTTAGTCAAACAGAATTGAAATGCTTAACTAATTAATTGTTTGACATTTGCATACAAAGTGAGGTCTCCACAGCCACTTTACACCTGACTAAATATGTGCAGTTTAAAAATAGTTATGTAGAGAACACGGATTCTGTGGCACAAGTGCAACCAAGTGCATAGCCATTTCTGTTGATTTTCCGTCCATATTGCGCCACATCCTCAGCCCTTAATCTTTGGCGCGTGCTAACTTGACCTGCCGCCAACTCTGGCAAATTCAAGGCCAAAAGTGGGCGAGGTGTGTGCAATTGGAAAGTAAACAAGCTTAGTGCAGGGCCTGTGTCACGCTCTCATCCCTAATCCTGGAGTGAACCACGTGCCAGTCGATTTGATAGGAAATGAATTTCGCAAGGCAAACGCAGGCCTGGTGGGCTTGGGCTGCTTGAAATGCAAACGTTGATTTAGCTGTCACAACGCATTAAAGTCGTCTGTCCTATTCTACGTCCGTGCACACTTTTTATGTGTATGATTTCTAATGCCTCAACGCGAAATTGGCACATTCATTGTATGAAATAATGTCACGCAAGTCATCATAAATAATCAAATGGCATAAATCATCTAAATCATCAATGTTGACTGAAGAGAGAAACCCAGACGCGGTAAATTAAGTTTAATCAAATTCCAGACAGCTTTTAATACAACGGAGGGAATGGGTGGGGTTGAGTCAACCAAAAAAGTGCAGTTATTCGCATGCCTCAAACACTTTTCCAAGGTTTTTCATCAACATGCTAAAAACCTGGCCAAAAACTCGAGAATTGTTGCTAATTTCTGGTCCGGATTTGACTTTTGTGATCTAACTAATTTGTTTCTTTCTCTTTTTGTCTCTTTCCAGGTGAGTTTTGTATAATTTCCACTGCCTTGGGGTAAATATGAACCAGTTTTTTTTTTTTTATGAGCAGACTTGAAAAAATAAATTGTGCTGATAAAAAGCAATTGAAATGTCAATATGCAATCAAAAAGAGAAAAAAAAAAACGAAACGAACGGCAGCCAACTTGAATTTTATTAAAGTGAACAAAATGCACGCACATAAAAATTCAAATGGCATCAAAAGTTGTCTTTTTCACCCATTAAATGCGGTCAATTGGAGACCTCGCCGTTCAACAAATGAAATGAAAGTGATAAGAAGAATGCATTTAAATGTGCAGAGACACGATGCGATAGGCAAGCATTGTAGTGTCAAACTGACAGTGTTTGCGATTCTTATAAGAGTTTTCAAAATAAAACTTAGAAAAAGTTCGCGAAAATGATGTGTCCATGTATCATTATGAATATTTCATATTTTAGGTTCACTCAAAAGACAACAAAAGGGATATCGCCCTAAAATATTTTAGATAATCATTTTCTTAACTTAAGATACCATTTCCAATATTCCAGTTAATATTTTTCCTTATTTTAGAATAAACACTTTTTGACAGGGCTGCAAACACAAAAATGTTTTGGGAGCTCCGGCTCGCGGGTTCGAACCAAAATTTGAAAATGGTTCAGGTTCAGAATTTTAAGGTTCAAGGTTTTTGGGCAACGGTTTTGGTTCGAACCTTGGTTCAGCCCATGCTTTATACAAGTTTATATAGTAATCGACCTAAAAACGAACTAAACTGTAAGGAAATTGTGTCGATTTACGTACCAAAAGTGTTTCCGAAGTAACGTTAAGCTCTTATTTTATGAATAAATCGATAAGCTTTGGAGAAAAGTGCCTTAAAACAAGAAAAAAAGTCGGTCAAGCCCGACTATAACAGCTCAGCATTAATTTTGATGCTGCAGTAGCAGCGAACAGTCTTTTGATCATAACTCGAAAACCGTTCATCCCATCTTCGCCATTCCTTTGGCGGATCGATAAGTTATCATGCAAACTAAATATGTCCAGAAGGAACAAGCCATCTATCTTCAAAACTGTGAGAGATATGACGTTTTTTCTAAATTGCGGGGGCGGGAGGGGGCGTGGCTAAAATTGAAAATAAACTTAATCTGCCTGCAGACATAAGAAGCATATGTTCCATACATGTCAAACCTCTATCTCTTACCATCTCTGAGATCTGTGCGTTCGTACCGACAGACAGACGGACAGACGGACATGACTCGGCTGTTGATGCTGATAAAGAATATATATACTTTATATGGTCGGAGATGATTGCTTCTCGATGTTACATACTTTTGCACAAACTTATAATACTCTGTGTACCTATGTGTATGTGTATGTGTAGGGATTCTAATAGTAATTCAGAACATTTTTATAGATGCTTACATTAAACTTTCCTGCCGATGGTAAGACTCAGTCTTCCAAAACCATCAGGATAAGAGAAGAAGTTGCTAGAAAATAGGTCAAATCTTTTCATGTATTTAATTTTTGTTGAACCGAAATTATAGGTTCGGAATAGGTTCAGGTTCAACTTTAGTACCTCAGGAGGTTCGGTTCGAAAGTCGGAAAAGCGCTGCTTTTAACTGCTACTCAGCATCAAAATTTTCGCTGAGCGTTTAAATAATTTCGATAGTTCGTTTTGTACAGAGTATGTTAAAGTCGTAATAGACTTTCTTTCTTGTTTTCTGTTGTTGTTGCTAGACTTGTCCGAAACTCAAATTTCCTGCCCACCGCTGATTAAGACCGTTCTGTTCTTTACTTGTGAATATTGTTTTGTTTTTGTACTCTGTACTAAAACTTCGGCACTGAAAAAGTTAGCTTAACCTTCGCGTTTAAAATACATTTAATTCTTGGGTCAATTACAATACATTTTTGAAACAAAAGAAGAGCTCTTCCATTTCATCCATTTAACTCTTAAGCTATTTCTAATATTTTCTTAATATGAGTTAATTAAACTCCATATAAATGAAAATTTATGAAATTGGTGTCCTGTACTCGGATGAGATAAAAATTTAGCACATAGAGAAAAAAATAATTTTTTTTTATTTTAACATCAAAACGAGAGCGTAAGTTAAAGTTGGCCCTGCCCGACTTCGATGTACCCGTTACTCGGGGGATTTAATGTTTAATAACCTTTCCTTATGTTAATTAACAGAACATTAACATTAATTTGAATATTTCAACATTAAGTAAGCAAACAAGGCATGCGGCTCAGAGAAGTATGCAACGTTTTTTAAAACCTTAATAACACAGCCATTTATTATCCGTTCTTTAAAAAAATGGTTGCAGTTATTGAACATTTGTTACAGCTTGGGTGGAAGGGGACATGTTACAAATTTGAAACAATCTTGATCTGCGTAGGACAATATTTAGGAGCCTACATTGAAAACTTGGTTGCTCTAGGTCTTCTAGTCATTGAGTTCTAGAAATTCTATCGGCGTTCTAGACCCCTCGAGATAGAATTTGAACAGCTTTGTACCTAAAATTTAAAGTATGATGTGTTCTTGGGTGCGCTTAAATTGAGTACAAAACATTCTGAAACCGAAATATGATTGTAAATATTATTGAAATGAGAACAGACGTTCTTAAATCAAGAGCACTTTTTACACAAAGTAAGATGAAAAATTCAAGAATAGCGAGTTCTAAGTTCAAGTACAAAATATGTTAGATTTACTAAAAAATAGACTCCACAAAGTATGCAAGAGAAAAAGAGAAAATTTCTTTTAAGTCTGTTATTAAAATTCCCAAGTGGTTCTAACACTTTTGTTACAGTGGCTCCAACTTGCTATTTGGTTAAGTGAAAATAGCTTTCAAATTGTATGGGCTTAAACCAAGAAAATGTTGTACTTGTTTGAAATACTCTTATCTTCTTTCTAGAATGTTTGTGGGCTGGCTCAAGAATTGACTGAACTTTAAGAACAATCGGTTTGTACTTATTTTGAGAGTAAAGGGTATAAAAAGAAATTAAGTGGTAATTAAAAGATTTTCAGCTGCGCCTCTCCGTTAGATTTTTGGTGTAGTTGAACTTATAATCAAAACTTTAAAGTTGAACACTTCTTCCAACTAAAAACTGTTGCTGACTGTTCTTAACATAATTCTTAACATTTTTTCCGACTTTACCCCACACAACTTTGCCCACTGTAAATCAGGTGGCCTTCTCACCGCCCATATGTTCACCAAGTACATATATAGAGCGATATCCACATACATATATGTACTTGCACTCCATCTCCACTTGTATTCCACCAATTCCCCATTCATAGACGCCGCCGCCGCGCTTATCGCCCAACCAACCACCACGAACCAATGTTTGACTATTATTTGCCCACAGCCCACAGTCCGCTCCGTCTTGCAGTTGCCCACAAACGGCACATCGGCTCCGGCATCATCGGCCTCAGCCCACTTTTCCATGTTGTCTGGCTGTGACGACTACCTCAACTGCAAAATGCCTGGCCGCCTGGCCGCGCCACTGAACGACATTAAACCTGACTTTGCCTTCGCTGTCGAGTCGTGTCTTTGCGCCTTTCTCTGTCTCGATGCCGTGGCAAGCCAAACAAGGCAAGCCGCCAGAGTGGGCAAAAAGAAAATCCAACAAATTATTATTATGTGCATTTTATGTGCAGGGGCTGGTTGGGTGCGGCGGTGGGCGGGGGTGCGGCGGCGACCACGACGAGATTCGTTGTCGGTCTCTCGTTCAGTGGATTTGTGTGTCTTCGCATAAATTTTGCAGCTTGTACGACACGGCGTGTAGACAAGTTTTTCTAGCCGCAGCTAAAACACACACACACAGATACACAAGCCAGCCGGATTGCATAGATAATGCTTATATATGTATATACTAGATACACAGATACATGTTGTATCTGTGAGTTACAACGCGGAGAACAACCCACGGCGGCGGCGGCGGTTGCTTCGATTGATGCCTTTTGAATTTGTCATGTTTGTTTGTTAATACCCTTGAAATAGTGTTGGAAATACTATTTATATGCTTGATAAGCTTTGTGTTACTTGTTTTTTTGGTTTGGGTGGATCGAAAAGTGAAATTGGCAAAGTCTACCGGAAATTCTGCTTGCAGATTCTATTTTTATGGGGGATGCAATTGGAGATTTTATGTAATGGATCATGGGGTCTTGAGGTATAAGAACAACGATTAAATATATTCTTATCTATAGATCATTCCTTCGGCTTATATCTACATTTCGAATTCCGAGTAGACTTCCCTACACGTCTTAAAATCAAGCTTGAGTTTGATTCCGATCTTTAGATGGAAATTTCAAGTACGACTCGTATCAGATCTAACTGTTTTCAAGTTCAAAAGACTTGAAACAATCCGGAAATTCATGTATCAATCCTAAAAGGCTCATTTTAAGCTCAGATCCGTACTTAAATAAGGCTAACTTACTTGTCAAATCAATCAAGCTCAAAAAATAAACAGACATGCAAATGGAGTTTTCAAGTACGACAGGTCAAGCAGACCTGAAATTCGTGCATCAGTTCGTAAAGGCTAATATTAAGGCTCAAAGGATCGGAACCGTACTTCAATCAATCAAATGATCCCATCTTGAGATTGAACAAAGTAAGAAAAGAAACCAAGATCAAGAATGTCTCTTTCACCCATAAAGTGAGGCTAAATGGGTAAGCACACTTACGCAAAAAGCTTCTTTCAATTTTTGCACTTTCGCTGCCTTGAAATTCCCAAACAGTCATAGCAAGGCTGGCCTGTGGGGGTAGGCTGAAGTATGTTAATGATACAACCGCAATTAACTAATAATCTAGAGCCGTCAAGAACTTAGCTGGCGCTTCAATGCAAGAGGCAGTTTCTTCATTACTTTGGAGGACTTTTGTGGAGTCAAGGTTCCTTTGGCTTGTTGTAAAAGGCTTCCCAAAGGGCAACAAATTCCGTCCAGAGGGAAATGCTGATCTCTAAGTCTCGGCCTCCTAGTTACCGCATCACTCTTCTCGTTCTCCAATATACTTCATTATTTTACTCAACAAGGTACACAAGCAAATGTTCATCAGATACGGAAATGTATTTACCTCTAGTCTTTTTGTAAAGCAATTCAGCATTGCAATTGACCTTTCATCAAAGGCGTTAATGTTTAATAGACTTTCCTTATGTTGATTTACAGAGCAATAACATTAATGTTAGCAATCAGTGCATGGGGTGCCGAAAAGTATGCAACGTTTTTATATCCTTTATCCGATATTTATAAAAATTGTAGAGATTATAGATATTGGGCAGTTACACTATTTTGCAAAATATGTGCTCGATATATGGTCGGAGATATTCAATATTTTTTATTGCTGGGGCAGAAGTGGCATGACCATGGGCATGTTGCTCTAGCTCTTATAGTCTTGGAGACTCTAAGTGTTTATACAGTCGGACGGATGAACGGATAGACAGACATAGCTATATCGACTCGGCAGTAGATGCTGATCAAGAATATATCATTTTAGGGGTGTCGGAAATGTTTCCTTGCACGAACTAAGTATACCCTGTTTACTCCTCGAGTAAAGGGTATAACAAACAAAGCTGATTCGTTAGATAGGAATCTATCGATATCGGGTGAAACTGTCGTTGAGAAAGCCAAAGATCTTAATCTTCAGGCTATTTCGAGCAACAAATTTATCGGTCGTCTACCTAAACTGATCTTTTGAGATATGGCTGCTTTCACGTTAAAGGCTGATTCTCTCGGTCGATTGGGTGTTACCCCATCAAGGCAGATAAGCTGAACTGTAGTACTATAAACTTTGGTACATGCAGAAATGCAGAATTTTGTAGGAGAATTTCATTGGTATTACATTTAGACTTGTGCTCTAACTAAGCGCAGAAATAACTAAAGAAGAAGTACTTAGTATCACCTCTGACAGCCCATACCTAACCCTAACAAATCTATTTGCCAGGTCAGAATCTAATTCTATATTAGAAAGAAAGCTTAAAAGTTCTTAGTCTTATAGAACGAAATCTTATATAATGAAATCAGGACTGCAATCCGACTTCTTTTAAGCTGCAAACCGAACCGTAAGCCGAACCACTTGTAAGAAAAATTGCTGAACCTTTCCAAATCTTAATGTTCGAACATTGTATCAATATCAATAAGTCACTTTAAAATCCTACGCTAACTGTCTTATCGATAGTATAGACTGAGAAATCAGTTGTTCCGACATTTTTTACCCTAATATTCGTTTTGTCTAAATAAAAGTAGTCAATTTCTGTATACTATTTTCGATATAGAATATCCATATCTATATTCAATATAGAACTAAAATGGTGTTAAGTACGAGACGAACCAAGGTTTGAAACATAACCTTCTAGCAAAAACATTGCAACTCGAATTTCCTGAACATTATCCACTGGAAAACCTTGTTTTGAACACGCAAGATTCGAATAAATTTTAGTTTGATAAGAATCGGTCAACTAATAACACCCATATACGACTTGTTGCCAATGATAAATGCAATTAATTGCCTTTTTTGACAAATTATGAAGCGGGCTGCGAGATGACAAAGGGGCTACAGGAGAAAAATCCCCAATGAAATAAGGCCCCATGAGATGTAGATTAGTATAGTCACCTACCGCACCCGCAATAAAAAAAAGGGCACTTCAATATCTACAATCTCACAAGTTTTCAAAATGTTTGGATTATAAATGACTTAGCTATACGGGTCATTAAAAAACGTTGCATACTTATCTGAGCTGCATGCGCCGTTTTCTTACATAATGTTAAAATATGCAAATTAATGTTAATGCTCTGTTAATTAACATTAGAAAAGTTATTAAACACAAATTTCCCTGAGTCACGAGTATATCGAAGTCGGGCAGGGCCGACTTTAACTTAGGCTCTCGGTTTGTTTCAAATTATCGCCGGCGGAACTAAGATTATCATATAAATGACTATGAGCTGGTTAAAGCAACCTATGGGAACTTTCAATGTTAAACAAGACCCCATTTTTCTTTAGGAAATAAGGCCCCAAAAAAGAAAATAACACCCCAAATTTGATTAAAGGTTGCCTTATTTCGCTGAGCCGACAAAGGGCCAATGCGTGCCCATAACATGACTAGATCAGTCCAAAAAAATAATGGCCTTATTCAGCAGAAGAATTGATCTCTAAGCAGGTACCCGAAAAAAAACTTCGAATAGTTTCTGCTGAACGAAGTGCTACATTTTTGGAAAAGGGATTTAAAAGATAGATAATAGTACTTAAACTTAAGTTTTAAAATAATTTTTTAGATTATTCAATCTAAAATTCTCATTATTCTCATTTTTATATTAAGCAGGTCACGCAAATGGGTATCGAAAGTAATCTATCGATATACATTGCAGCTGCATATAGCAGTATTACTTAGAAGCAGCTTACTCTATCCTCGATACGTGATCCTTTACCATGATACGTCAAATTGGAAGAGTATTGAAAATGTATACTTGATCAGGGAGCAAGTTTTTCTACTGAACGCAGCCATTTCCTCGATACATGCTATTTTATTATGATACGTTGAATTGTCTATCAAAGTACCATATCACAGGAGTTCAGCAGATAGATCAGTAAAAAGCATCATCGATCAGGGAGCAAGTTTTTCTGCTGAACGCGGCCATTTCCTCGATACATGCTATTTTATTATGATACGTTGAATTGTCTATCAAAGTACCATATCACAGGAGTTCAGCAGATAGATCAGTGAAAAGCATGATTGATCAGGGAGCAAGTTTTTCTGCTGAACGCGGCCATTTCCTCGATACATGCTATTCTTTCATGATACGTCGAATTGTCTAGCAAGATACCGTATCACTAGAGTTCAGCAGATAGATCAGTATGATTGAAAAGGAATCAAGTTTACTGATGAACGCGACCAATAAAATAATGTCTACGATAAGTGCGAGTTCGAATCCCAACCGAAGAAGATCCAGTTTTTTTTTTTTACAAATGTTGTTAAGCCCCCCCCCACAGCTAGTATTTCCATGGCGTTTACACTTTGCTTTGCTTTTTACTTTTTGCCGGCAAACTACCCCAACAAAATGCTGTGCACACGCCTCCCCCTCCTCCCCACTAGACCCACACAAGCACGCATTCGCTCACACACACACACACACACACACACACACACACACACCAACTGACTGTTGCACTCATACCCATAGCCACTGCTCCAGTGTACTACTGAACTAAGCAAAGCAAAAGCAACGTTTGGCAGTCGGCCAAGAAGCAAGCAGGAGCAGGAGCACCAGGGGTGGGGGTTGGCGCGGGGGAGTATGAAAAATCATAGAGGCAGTCATGGGTGGCAGCTGTATTTGTATGGGTAACAACCAAAATGAGAGATAGGCCGAGAAAACGAGAGAGATATAGATATAGATGGAGAGAGAGCGTTTTGTTCCCTGGCCAACTACTCAGCTGTCATTGTTGATATTTTTGTGTGTTGTTTTCATCTTGAACTTTTGTGGTTCAATGTGTCTAGCCAACCCCAAGTGCGGAATTCACCATAGTTCCCCTCTCTTCAACTTAAATGTTGCCCTTGCCTTGCTTAGCCGGCTTTTCTATGCGTATGCGTGGAGAGCGCGCTGGGCTCTCGCTCTTTCTTTCATTGCAGCGCTCTATTGCATTCTACACTTGAACTTGCTCAGTGTTAACTGCACACGCATACATATATAAATAGACTGAGGTGGGTTGAGGGGGAGTTATCTGCAGTCACGTATCTGAGTGGCTCGCTGTGTGCGTGTGTGTGTGTGTGTGTGTGTGTGTTGCTTACTTTTTAACCACAATGTATTTGAAATGTGCAATTTATACGCCTCAGACTGAGACTGCGTTACGTACGCGTAGATACTTGTACTTGGTTTTCGTTTCGTTTGCTCTTCTCGATTCTCGATTTCTTTTAAGGCAAACAATTCTCTGTTTTCAGTTTTATCGAATTGGAATTAGTCCAATTTGTTGACATGGAATGCAGGTACAAGCATTGCACATGCAACTGGAGAGAGTTGAGCTTATCTCGACTGTAATCTGACAGGCTGTATTAGGAAGTTTATATCGCAATTACAATATAAGGAAGTTGGTTCAATATAAGATCTTGCATTACTATGAGTAACAGAGACCTTTTTTGGACTAATATCTTTTTATGATGCAATTTTGTGATCAAATGTGGCACTAAACTTTGGTGAAAGTGAAACTAAGTGAATAAATAGAGAATCTCATACCTGGATTATACATATTTGATGTCAGAAGTTCGATAAGAACTAGAATTCTAGATCTAAGAACAAATTCCTGCATCTAATTATGGTTTTTCGAGTAACTCTCTAATTTTGTTCGAGGAAAAACTCTTTCCTCGTCTATGAAACCCAGAATAAGAACGAAATTTGTTCGCCTTGAACAAAGAAATCTTCAAAATTCAAGAACGGATAGAAGATTTTTAAGATCATGTGGTCCGAAAATATGCCTTTTACATTTGGCTTACTTTCTATTTAAAGTGATTTTACACCTGTTGAAGATTTGAATTAGAATATTTTTTAAGTTTGGGTATAGCAAAATTACACTTCAAAGATTACGAATTATCCCCTTTGATGATAAAATGTCACTTTTTCTGTCTTCAAATTAGACATTTTTCTTTGCTTACTTTGTTTTGCTTATCATATGACATTTATCCCTGTAATCTATGTAGCTGAGGTGCACACAGCCTATACGCGCGTCCACCATTGGTTGCTGTTAGACATTGCCGCTTGCAAAGACACTGATGCATAGTACAATTGCAGCAACAACTTTGTATGATTTCGCTCTTTTCTTTGTCTCCTATGCCTCTTGCATAATTGATCGCAAAAACAGTAATGAATAGGTTGGCGACGATTGATTTGGTGTGCATCAGACCAGAACCAGGGTTTCTCTTTCTATTTCTTGTTGTTGGTATAGCTTCATAGGATATTTATATTCGATTGAGTAATAAATTTAAAACAGCTAGGAAGCTATAAATGGATCTCTTATCCCGGGGATCTTTATTAGATTGGATCGGGTCATTTATAAGCGTTGGAGATGTGCTGCTGCTGCTCTGCCCTTCCATTTTTTTTAGAATCTCTTAGATTGCTTCTAAGTACAACACCCATCACCTTCCTTGGTTAATTTTGTAAAGAAATATCAAATTTTCAGAAGAGTGTGACAACATTTTGCACTAAAGGCAGCCTATATCATAAGCGATCCATCGCCATGGTTCCTTTTTAACTAGTTTCCCGTGGATGACGGGGATCCCTTCAGTATTTGTGATAGCCGTCCAAATTTAAAGTCTTAGAACTAATGTTCTTCGTAAAAAGCCATGCTTCAAGCTTTTCCCAGACGATTCAGGCATTTCCAACGGTATTTCAAATTTTTGTATCGTTATTGCAGAGTTTTACTGTCTTTACTAAGAGCTTACTTGCCTAAATATTGGTTTGGTCACTTTTTCTGATAAGATATTGACACTAAGACTCTGAATATATAGATAAATCACTCTGCACATATAACAGTTTTCTATGAAGAACTCTATCTAGTCTAATTTAACATAACCACTGATAGATTTCAAATTCCATTCCCTTAACTTTAATATCACGCTCGGCAGAGCTATAAAA
Source organism: Lordiphosa fenestrarum (assembly GCA_035044985.1). Lineage (NCBI taxonomy): Eukaryota > Metazoa > Arthropoda > Insecta > Diptera > Drosophilidae > Lordiphosa > Lordiphosa fenestrarum. The sequence continues at coordinate 30,671 of JAWNNO010006662.1, forward strand.
ATTTCACCATAATTCGTAATAGCCTGGTGTCACTGTGCAAGCAGCACATATTTTGAATGTACGTGTGAATTTGCACTTGTGCACCCGAAAGCAGCGACGACAGCAACGACGAAAAATCAACGACAAAAAAAAACAACAAAAAAAACTACAGAAAACAGAAAATAAAAGGAGGCAAATAAAGGAAAGCGATGATGGCACTGACAAACATACAAACACACAGACACCAAGAATGTGGGCTGCTCTCTCTCACACACACAGCGAAAGAAATAAACACCCACATGCACATTACCCACCAAAGAGAGAGAGAATCACACGATTGCATCGGCATTTTCATTCAAGCCGCTTCAGTATATGTGCCTGTATCTGTGTGAGTGAGTGCTTAACGAGCATAACGCTTCACATTTAACTTTAGCGTTGATTCCGCTTTCGACTTCTCTCTTCCTCTCTCGCTCTGACTTCTGCTGGGTGGTGAGTTTCCAGCCACGACAGAGCGACGCCGTCGTTAACATTGGGTTAACATTTCGGTACGTTTAGTTCATTGATTTAGTATTTGTTTGGACTTTGTCGTTAACGGTTCTCGTACGTAACGTAGCGCTAACGTAACGTGGTACGTTTTGTGGTTCGTTCGTTTGAACAACAATTCATAAAATACAAAATAAAAAGGTTTCCCAACCAACAAAAAAAATATATCTCTACACAAAAAATTGTTATCAAAAAATTACAAATAAAAATTTAAATAATATAAATAAATAACCCAACAAGTGCAATTCAAACAACAACAACAAAAAACGCAGAAAGTGCAAAGGCATTGTAGCTGAACCCGCAGAAAGATGTATACAAAAATATCTCAAGAATATATAAATTGTTAGACCAAAACCAGTGTAAATAAAGTGTTTTTACAAAATACAACAACAACAAAAACTATCAGACATCAACACACGCAGTATTATTATCTTCATGTCGACGTAATCACAGAGGGGGGGACTGGCAGAGCAGCAGCAGAGGCAGGGACAGCAAATGTCTTCATAGCCTCAGACGTCTAGTCTCGGTCTGTTATCCTCGCACACACACACACATACACATACGCCAGGTCCTGTTGTTTGGCCTCCAACGTGTCGTTGTGTGTTTACCATATGAGAAAAGTGATCCCATTTACTATATACATACGAGCACATACATATATAACAACAAAAAAGTGTTTAAAGTTATCTCAGAAATAGTGTGACAAAGGCAAAACCCTAAGAATAATTATTATTATTTTTTGTTTGGCGCACATCTCATGGATATTTGTGGATTAGTAGCTGAATTGGCGCATTATATAGATGCACATGGTAAGTTGGAAAACCAATATTTTGAAGGCGTACAAACTCGTTTTCGAAAAACGAAAAATAGTGAAAAACATTTTGTGGTCTGAAACGTAAATGTACAATTGTGGATATATATATTCGGTGGGGGAAGTGAGAATTTACTTGAATTTAGGGGAATATATGATTATTGGATAATACTCGTTAGGACATTTTTGTAGTTTTACTAGTTTTATTGCAAAATTTGATTAGCAGTCGCTTTTATACTCTCAAAAAACAAGCTTAGAATATTGAAATATAAATTATAAGCCGATAAATAGTAGCTGGTAAAATTTTGAAGGACTATATTTTAAATGAAAACCCATTTATAAGACTTACAATTACTTAATTAGTAACTAAAACAGCTCTCATAAATGATGTAATCTAAACTCTGGCTTAGCAAACCTCAAATTCTACTTAAAACCCATCAAGATTTAAGGGAATCTCTCGAGTAACAAACCCATAAACTGGCTTAATACCCAAACTGACCTCAAGTAACTCAGCTTCTAGACCAATAAACATTTCTAAAATTTTCATTTATTAAGTTCAGCTGAAAACTAGTCTTGGGTAAGAGTTTCAAGCGGATCCCTTCAGATACAATTATAATATTCTAATTGAAAATCCTTCAAAAAACTCGAATGAACTTTACTTTATTAAATAATCGAAAATAGTTAAAAGCTTTAGAAAAATCTAAGGGAAAAATCATATATTTCTCATCTAAACTTAAGTTTCTGAAAAATTTTAAAATAGTTAAAAGTCTTAGAGAAATCTCTTGAGTAGCACACTGAAAATTTCACTTAATATACAAAGTGACCTCAACTAACTAATTTTCAAATACTCAAATCAGCTGATAACCAGTCTCTGATAAAAGTTTCTGGCGTATACCTTCAGAAACAAGTACTATATTCTAATTGAAAATCATTAAGAAACTCGTCTTAACTTAAGTTTCTGAAATAATTGTAAGTCGATACAAGTTTTAGAGAAATCTTTTGAGTACCGAACTACAAATTCTACTTAAAACCCAAAGCGACCTCAAGTAACCCAGCTTCCAGACCAACAAACATTCTTAAAATTTTCAATTATTAGGACTAGTTGATAACAAGTCTGATAAAAGTTTCAAGCGTATACCTTTAGAATCAAGTGCTATATTCTAATGGAAATCCTTAAAAAACTCGTCTTAACTTAAGGTTCCGAAATAATTGAAAGTAGTTAAAAGTCTTAGAGAATTCTTTTGAATACCGAACTACAAATTCCACTTAAAATCCTAAGTGGCCTCAAGTAACTCAGTTACTAGACGTACTACCATTCTTCAAATTTTAAAACACGAAGCTCAGCTAAAAACTAGTCTCTGATAAAAGTTTCGAGCGGTTCCCATCAGACAGAAATACTATATTCTAAGTGAAAATCAATAAATAATACTTTCTATAGTTTCATTTCTTAAATATTTTAACTAAACTGTGAGGCAAAAGTCTTAAAAGGATCTTGTGAGAAACCAAAGTGAGCTTGACTTCTAAAATGGTCCTTCTTACTTAAAATTTGTATTTGAAAATGCTTAGATTAAGGAATAATTAGTTTTTAGGAAAGATTTTAATAAAATTTCCCTCACAAATAGCTAAGATATAAGAACTAACTTGAAAACTTTGCCATATTTTAGTTTAGAGTCATTTCCGATAATGACAAACCTTCCAAAGTTTGTATACAAAGTCTTAGGGAATGTAAAGTGCTGCCCATCATTGTAACAGCCGGTGCTGCCCAGCATAAATATTGAATTAAATTAAAAAGGTTGCCATATTTTAGTGTAGAGTCATTTCCGACTATGCAAACCTTCCAAAGTTTGTATACAAAGTCTTAAGGAATGTAAAGTGCTGCCCATCGTTGTTACAGCCGGTGCTGCCCAGAATAAATATTGGTTTTACCTTAAACTTCAGTCTAGTTCATGCAATCTTCATCATTTCTTTGGCGTATCGATCAATAATTCTTATAACTAAATATGTGCAGAAGGTACGAACCTTCTATCTATAATATTGTGAGAGTTATGACGATTTTTACAAAATTGCATAGAAATTTATGTTAGAATTGAGCTTTAAAATCAATTATACAAACCTTGACTGGCGATAAACACTTTCAGTACTTTTTTTGTTAACAAATTCGTTTGATTGGAATTGGTAATGTTTCTTATATTCAAAAAACGATTGGAAAAATGCATTATCAATTGAGTTAAATGAATATAACTACAAGTTTCAGAGCTTAGAACCTATGAGATCAATTCTAATTTTTGGTTCCATCTTAAGGCTCTTCCTAAAATAAGTCATTGAACTTCCTTCTGACAATTTTAATCAGACTTTACTGCCAGAAATGTTGGTTTAACAGGATTCAACATTCATTTTTTTTAAATGTTTTTTCCATTCTCAGTAAAATTGCAAACCATTTCCCAAAGATATAAAATTGATAGGAAAATATATATATATATATTAGAAATCAACTGTAAAGTGGCCATAACTCCGCCTGGCTCATTAAAAACTACATTGGAATGCTTGCCGGCATGTGTCTGCCCATCTGACCGCATACATTTGTACCGACATATGTAGATATATATTTATTTGCATAAAATGGCATTAAAATTTGCCATTTTGCCAACTTTAATGTACCATAAAACAAATGACGATGCCATAGAAAAACAAGTAACAAAAAAAAAAAGAAAAACTGTAGCAAAAGAGGAAAATAAAAAACAGGAAAGAATGTGAAACCAAGAGGGGGGGGGCCTGACTTTATGACTAAATGCGGAGTCCCCCCAGAGTCCACGGCTAAATTAATTGTGTGGATAGGCAACTAAGGGTAAGGCTAAGGCTAACTAATGTCTTTGGTTGTGTGTGTGAGAGAGAGTTTTTGTGTTACCTAAAGCCTCATTAGGAGCCTGAATTTAGGCTACACCGAAATAAACTCGTTGAGTAATTAACAATGGCATTTGCCTGAAAAACCAAACTAATGACACAGAAAATAAAATTAGAATAAATAGATTAATTGAAAATAAAGTCAAAAGAAAGTAGAGAATAGTTTAACGTTCTAGAGATGTGCACAAACTAGGGTTGTGGTAGGTTTTATATGAGCTGATTAGCAATGTGGACCCTCAAATTTACATATGTGTGCTGTCTCTGTGCAAAGTTTGTTCGCACAAGCACAAGAAAAGCTAAATCTCCCCTTTCCTGTTGTATGACCTTTGGCATCTTGTCGTTCTGTGTCTTTAATCCAAGGATTATATAGGTGAATTGAAGTATGAAATAGATTGATCAATTAGAAGCTTTCTCCTTAACAAACTGAACATTTCAACCAAATCGTTGAAATACACCGAACACGGGGGTACATATTTTAGCAAGCTATATATTACGAACCAATTCTTGAACCAAAACTTGTAAAGCTAAGGAACCGTTTCGCAAATCAAACCTAAGATAAGTTTAAGCGCCCAGAAGGATCAATGTGCAATTTTTTTATTTACCCTGATTAATTTTCCTGATCAATGAAAGAAAATCAAGAAATTTCGTAATTGAACCAAGAATTTTCTGTTTCAATTAAACTCAATGTGTCGGAAAGCTCTTAATTAAAGAACAAAAGTCTTCATGGCCTTTTTTTAATACAAAATTTATGATTTCAAGAAAAACTTGGACACGTTGACCACGCTTTGAGATTGTTTTAAGCTCAACACTAGTTTATTAAAGCCAAAAAAAATTGCTTTAAGGTGCTTCGAATATCAAATAACGATTGGATTAAAATATATCATGCTAAATAAGTACTAAAAATATATAATTTAAATAAAATTCAAATTTCCCACACTGAAACTGAGATATCCCCAAATCATCTTTATTTTGCTTTCAATGCCCTGCTGTCGTGTTCTTAGATCAGTCGCTTTCTATGCTTAAATCAAACTTTTGATCAATACTAAGCTGCAGACCATGGTCTCGAATCTAAAACTCTCGTTCTTTTGGGTTTTATTTTGTTTTAGCAACGATTTGTAAATGATCTTTGTTTAATACATGTTTTTTTTCATTGGAGAATTTTGAGAACTTAAGAATGATTCGTTCTGTAAGTAAGAATACCCTAGAGCAAATTTTTTTTTGCAAAATTTTATAGGACTAAAATGTATAAAATACCTTTTGAAAAAGCAAACCCAAACCAAAAACCCTTAAAAAAAAACGTTTCGGTTCGAACCACTGACTTGTTTTCAGCAGGACTGCAAACCGGTTTTAAAACGAACCGGTTCGATTCCGGAATTCCGACATTTATTTTACTAAGAACCGAACCTTGAACCGAACCTCTTTAGAAATTAAAGCTGAACCCGAACCGGTTCAACAAAAATTTGTCTACCGACTTCATTTGTTATTTGGTGCGACTGACTGCGAATGGGCAGGAAAGTGGAAAAAAAAAATCTGGCAAAACGCTTAGATTTCCATATAAAATCCCCATGTTTCCATGTGTTCTACTAGCCAATTCCGACCCATAACCACTCGGTTGCCATACAATTTGGGGAGTTTTATTAATGTTGTATAAAGCATGAACCAAGGTTCGAACCGAAACCTTCTCCCAAAAACCACGAACCTCAAATTTCCGAACCTTAACCATTCGTTAATTTGGGTTCGAAGCAGTGTACCGAAGATCCGAATATTTTTTTTGGTTTGCAGCCCTGGTTTTAAGACCTAAAACGCTCACCTTAAGACAATGTAACTTGTAATATTGGGAATTTTCATCGATTCCCTAAAGAGTTTAATTTGAATTTCGGATAAATTTCCATTCGCTAATGAACCCTCTAAAAGGCTTAAAATGACTTGTCACCATTTTAAAACATGTCACCTTGTACATATCCTGCAATAATTTAATAATATGAATCGGTCTATCGACTCAAATAAAGATTTCATACATTTTTTTGAATTTTGTGTATACTTTTTATTAACAAATCCAAAAGCTGATATAAAAATCACCCCATAACATATTCTTTTTCCTTTATGGAACGTTATTCTAATAGAACAGCTGAGCGAAAATTGTTTTTAAAAATGGTTTTAACTGCAGCAGGACGGTCTAAAATAACAACAGAACATCGATATTCTGAATTATTTACGGAATTTTTAAAGCATTTCAAATGATTTCTAGGAATTAAATTTCAAAAGTGTGCTTAAAATCGCATAGAAATTATAATAATCGAAAACAGAAAAGTGCTTTATTAAAATAGATAAAATAAAGATTGAGTAAACCACTGAACCGAACCGAAACTGCGGTTCAGCTAGCTTTAAAAACTAAGTAATGAACCAAACCGGAGGCTTAAAAGCGGCTTAAACCACTGAACCGAACCAAACCTTATTTCCGACCTGTTTTATTAGAGGTTTTTATCATAAATGAAGACATTGTGGGCCACTTGACTTAATATTTTAACCATCTCTCTGAATTTTGTGTATTTTAAAGGAGTCATTGCTGTAGAATTTAAATTAATTAAAACAGTTAAAATAATTTCCCCAACATCACTTTCAAGCAGAAGAAAAAAGAACGAATTTTATGACTTCAGCACCCCATAAATATTTCAATTTGTACACCAACTTTTGTACATCAACTCAAGCGACAACCAAGAACAAATTCAAATATGTATACAAAACACACTTGAAAATCTCGCAGCAAAACAACAATTTGTATATTTGTAGTATTTTTCTTTACACCAATTACACCCACAAGTGTGGGGTTACGTACCCAAAAAAAAATACAAAAAAAAAGAATATTCGAAAAAAACATGATTGTTGATGTGAAAATTTACATTATGTGGGCTCTTTAATTGGCCGTCTGTCAGTTGTCATGCCAATTGCCTAATGTACTACCAATTTATGTACATGGAAACATGTATTTTTCTTGGCTGTCAATGTGTACAAGAATAGCATACCAAGAAAACATTGCCAAAAAGCAAGGAAAACTCAATTCTTTCTATTTTAACACACACACACACATTCATTATCATAAAAGAAACTTCAACTAATGCGCTAATCACAGAAGCAAAAAAAATTGTAACAAGAAAATTGTGGAAAGTCATGGAAAATCATCTGGTAATTGTCTGCGAAAGTGTTGACAGCCAAAGTCGCGTTGCCTTGGCATGTGAAAGCGAAAGATGCAACAAGACAGCAAAAAAAAAAAGAGAAAAACTTGTTTCCAAGCTCAAGTTTTATGGCAAGCTATTGCTAATTATTGCCAACCACACTTACTCTCATACACACACACACACACATGCACACCTCACTCTACTAACTAGTTGAGGAGCTGCAGGAGAACACAACCAGGTAGAAATCTGTTGTCCAAACTCCTCACCCAACTGACAAGATAACACAGACAATGGGAAAGAAGAGGAACGAACCTGTTTGCATTGCATTTGAGCAGACGCAGAAATAACAACAAAAAAAAAACACACACACACACAAAGAAAAGGAAGCAAAAACAATTGTGTGTTTTGTGGTTCAAATTTTAAGGGTGGCTGGTGGTACCCTAGAAAAAAAGATGAACAAAAAAAATAACAGAATGACTCATGACCCAGTCAGTAAGTCGTCTGACCTGAAGATGCTGCAACCAACGCAGACTTATTGATTGGCATTCAAACAGAATTTAGACATTGAACCCAGATTAAAGCGAATGACAGGTGCTTGTTGTTTCTCACCTGTTGACTTGGTCAACGATTTTCTATTTAAAATTCAATTTAAAAGTTATAGTCGAAAATAGTAAGCAGGTTGTCTGTATAGCTGTTACGCTTTCAACTATTCCTGGTTGATTCCTCGCTTTCAACAGTCAAGTCAGAAGCTGCTTTAACTGCTTGGGAATTCTAAAACAAAAACTGAAAATGGAGTTCATTGCTTTCCCCTACACTTCTTTGTTTCCGGAGCCTATTTCCTGGCAGAAACTTTTACTTTTGTTGACTTCCAGCTAACTTTAAGGCTGTTAATTTGATTTCTGTGCTTCAGAGAAAATCATCATACTTTTATTCGGCCATTCAGTGCCTTAATGGCTTGGGGAAACATTTTATTATATTTTTTTAAAGCCATTTATTGATGTTTTTAATACATTTACATTCATCTTTTTGCTTTAAAAACCATTTTAACAACCTTGTTCCTGCTTTCACTTAACTTTGCGATTTGAAAAAAATTCCTTTAGGTTGCTATCCACTTTTTTACGTTTTCAATTTGCTGATTTGGCTATTAATTCAAATCTTTTATAGAAAAAATCAACGAATATAAGTAAATCTGATCCTTAGAGAGGCCATTTCTAACTTCAAGAGATATTTTTCGTCGATTATTATTATTATCATTTGAAAAAATTGACAAATGGAAAATGGTGTGCAGTTGAAAAACCATGGCAACATTAACCCTAGGCTATAATTTTCATTATCTTTTCATTTTCCGAACCAAACTGTTGCCTGTTGAAATACGTAAAGATTTGAAGTTTGCACAAAAAACACCGAATCGATACCAGACTGTAAGCCATCTTTGTTAAAGCTGAACCAATTTTCTTTTTAAAGATGATTACTCAAATTTGTAATTTATCAGATTTATAACTACAAAAATGAAATATGCATAGTATTTTCGATTCGATTTCACATTTTCAAAACTATCTACACTGAGAAAAAAAAGACAGTCCAAAGCCCGATGTTCACGGAAAAACACCGCCGTTGTTTGTTACAGAGTGCTGAGCCTTATTCCTTCATTCTTCACTGTAATTTATTGAAAATTCTGTTGTGAGGTCGTTGGTCGAGACGGTTATGATGCCGACTATCTAGTTAAGTACGAGATCTCGGAATCAATCCCCCGGTCAAGAAATTCAGCGACTACAATATGATCTTAAAACATGATCCAACCGTTTGAAAAAATGTTTGTATTATGAGAACCACTCTTCACGTTTCACGAAAAAGCGGGATTGCTCCACTCTTGTCCTCGAATGGTCTTGATTTCGTTGGATTCTGAACGGTTTTTTCCGAGTATACTTTCGAAACAATTTTTTCGAAATTATTTCACTTAATTCACTTAAAAAGACAAAACATCAATCGACACATATTTCCTAACAAGAGCATCGATTCAAATTCATTCTGTATAAATTTATACTTATGTGACATGCGAATATGATAACGTTCTCTTGAATTAAGTTCACTTGCTTTTGAAACTCCCATTTAAGTCTTGCCGAACTAGAACTAATCCCTAATCAATGGCCGCGTTCAGCATAGGAACTTAATCCCTGATCAATCATACATTTTTACTGATCTTTCTGCTGGACTCCAGTGATGCGGCATCATGATAGCCAGTTTGAAGTATCATGATAGAGGAGTATTTATAGTGTGTAAAGTGCAAGAGGTCCTGACTTAGAACCCCAGTCAAGGAGGCAAAGTAAATACAAATTATACAAATTATTCATTGGTTGGTTTCTAAGCCAAAACAGCTGAACGAAGTTCAGGTTGTATAGATGATGATTAACCTGTAATTTCCAAAATAGTTTATATTTATTGTAGCAAAATGAGTTTATTAAATATCTATTTGATCCTACAAAATTAACTTAATAAGCTCAAAAATATCAATTTGATATTTTCAAATACGTCGTTTGAATTATAAAATATGAGATTTTTATTGAGATGAAAAAATATTACATTGAGCCCCCAGATTGTATCATTATTTTGGTCTAAGTATATATGCATCGGGCTTAAAAGTGTTAGCTTTTAGGCCAGCGATGGACACCTAATCGAACACTGCCTATAAAGAGTTAAAAAAATTTGCTCTGATTAATTCTGAGATTTGAGGTCTTCACCTCTAGGGTGAAGTATGAACATCTGCATCACGTACATCTGCATCTTAGCGCAGACGACTATCAAGCGCTCGCGAGAGTGATTATTTGAATAGCAAATAAAACAAACAGAGTTTCAAATATTTGCTATGATTAATTCTGAGATTTAAGCTCTTCACCTCTAGGGTTGAAATCACTTACATCTGCATCTTAGCGCAGTCGACTATTGAGCGCTCGCAAGAGTTAGCAACCAAATCATGGTAAAGAAAGTACACATAACCACTTTTAAGCTAAGCGGTCAACTAGCAAGAAGCCCTAGAGTCCATTGGAAAGACTATTGCATTAGAACGTGCCTTCAAGCATAGTTTTTATACCATTTCAGAGGGTATATTTAAAATTTTTCAGAATATTTTTAGGGCTATCTTTACCATACTATGTATGTAGTCTACTGGTACAAATGCGATGCACATTTGTCGAAACTGGTCGGATCGGATGACTATAGCATATAGCTGTCATAGCAACAATGGTTAGTTTTAGTATGAAAACCTTCCATTTTTTTCAATTTTTGTCGTCTTTTAAATTACCCGATTATAACTATTTTGCCTAATATAAACTTGCCGAAGTTATCTAGCCTCTATTTTCAGTCCTTTGTATCTACACACTTTTCCTTTAGTTTTCCTTCAGACATTTGCTTCCTACTCATTAGAGAGGCTGGCCTGAACTTTCGAAAAGGTCGAGTTTAAAAATCATATGCAAATTAAATTGCTATTCAAATTTGATGAAAAATGCAAATCGATAATGTGTACTAAACATAAACACAGAAGAGATTCACTGGCGCAAAAAAATATGTAAATATTAATTTCAAGAAAATGAACTGCAAAAGAAACGCCGCAAAACCGGAAAAGGAAATGATTCAAGCGCATTTTGAGTTGTTTGTTAGACCAGCTGGGTTTTTTTTTCCTTCTTTATTAGTATTTATATTTTATATTCATCGATGATGGCTGGCTTGAAGGTCTGCTGCTGTCAGTTGGTATCCAGCAGATACTTCTATGCGAAACTACAAATTTGTGTCAGAGGAAGAAATTCTATTAATTTGCCACTGGCCATTAATCCGCAAGCGTGCTTCGTGTCAAAATAATAAAGCTTTTTGAAAAGCCGAAAATTGTGCCAAGAAAAGCCATAAATCTGTTTTTGGAAGTCATTGTGTTTCTATGTATTCTAATTGGGTGTGTGGGGTGTTTGGTTGGGTGGTAGTGGACGGGGGGTAAGCGTACATAAGTTGACCATTAAAAAGTTTTGTTTTTATTGTTAATTGATTGGCGATGTTGTTGTTGTTGTTGATTCTTTTGAAGGCGTTGAATGTTTTAATTAAAAAATCAAGTAAATACCAGATTCTCGCCTGGGAATAGGCATCTGTTTCACACAAAAATTGACTTTGAAGTAACTTACAAATTGTAAGGAATGTGAATGGATATTTTGACAGAAGTTGAGACAATTAGTTAGAGTTGTTTAAGGATAGGATAGGTTATGGCAAATTAGTGTGACCAAAGCTTCTTTTAAAGACAGTTTATTAAGGATTAAGGTTCTTTGGCTGGTGGCTTTGCTTTGATGGAATAGGTAATAAATGATTGAAGAAGAGAGTATGAAACATGTGGCTTTTTCTTTCTGACACCCATTGTAACATGACTTCGGCAAGCATTTTCCGCAGGTGTTTCGACCCCCAGGGGCTTGAGAAAACTCATTCTACTTTAATGCTACCTACTAACCTCAACTAGTCCTCCACCTAGAGCCGTCACTTAGTCCTAAAGCAAGACTGTGTTAAATTCTAGGTCGAATATTGAAATACCACTTCCATTCAATGGGGTAGCTTGACTTGGTTTCTTCACTAAAATACATTTTTTTAATTATTGTCCGAATTTTAGTCTCCCGAGACTCTTTATTTAGCTAAAAATTGAAGGAATAACAATTGTGCCAAAGAATTGTGTGTTTATTCAAGCTATTGAGAGGCGAAACAGCTGAATTTTTAAGAAATTTTTAGAAATTAGTGTGACCATTGGCTAAAAAATATGCAAAAATCTACACAAATAGTATAAAAATGTTTAATTATTATTATGTCATACAAAATTTTTAAGTAATTTCTAAAAAAAAACGAATTAGTGTGACCAAAGGTTTATGTAAGGCAAGTTTTTAAGGGTTTTTAAGGTCAGTTTGGTTTGTCAGATAAAAATTTAAAGCAAAATGAGTCAATGTAGAATCAGAGTGACCAAAAGCCAGTATAAAACAGTTTGACAAAACCAAACTTTTTGGAAAAAGCCTTGATTAGACGATTAAATACTGATTTAAGGAATTACCTCACACGCAGTTTTTCAAATCTATCATATTTAGGTATAGTTTATGGCCTATATGGTGTGGTTCGTGGTGGCATCTTTAAATTTAAAGAAATTTGTTAAAAAAAACTAATTAGTGTGACCATAGAATTGTATAAACCAAGTTTTTAATGGTTTTTGAGGTCAGTTTGGTTTGTCAGATAAAAACTTAAAGATGAATAAGTCATTTTAGAGTCATAAGAGGGACCAAAAGCCAGTATAACGCAGCTCGACAAACCCATATTGTTTGGAAATACTGATTTAAGGTATCACCTTATACCCAGTTTTTCAAATTTATCATATTTAGGTACAGTTTATGGCCTTTATGGTGTGGTTCATGGTTGAATCTTCAAAGAGAGTGCCATCTCTTAAAAACATTCATAGTTTATTAGGCTATCAGAACATTTGTTTTTCATAAAAATCTATCGATCGCTTTTAGATATATTCATGAATTTAAAGGGGTTCCCTTCAGGAGGTACCTTAACCAGTAGTTAGATTGATGCGAATTTCCCATTTAGCTTTTTGCAAGACCCCTGTCCGTATTCTCTGAATTTGGTAGATTTTTATCTTGAACCATTAACAGTTAGTTAAAAATGTCTGTACACAAGTACCCATAAATTGGGATCCTACATAGAAAAAAAGAGCAAAAAATGTCCAATTGGAAGGGATAGTTCTTAATATCGTCTTTTGATATAGAAATATATAATTTTTATATACTTTAGATGAGTTTCAGCTCCTTTGGATGCAAATTGAAAAAACATTAACCATTAAATTTATCAAAAAAATAGAAATTCAAAAGGTTAAGGGTTCTAATTCAGGTTTTTTTAGGGTTGTACTGTATAAAGCAAGTTTCTAAAAGTATAAAGTCGATTCGGGTTCGGTATTCAACCGGTTTGGAGCACTGATATAAAGACAGTTATACGTTCTTGATCCAAAAGGATTTCACTTAAAAATCAGTGCCTTAATCGTTTGGATTTGTCTACCTGGACATGAACTGCAACGATGTAAGGATTGCTGAATTAAACAGGGTGTTTATTTGGGTTTAACCAACAGAAACCCCCCCCTGCCTAAGCCACTGTTCAGCACAATTAGTTTTCACACCACCTTTAAGGCTAAGTTTGCCAAGGAGAGTATAGAAAAACACTTGACAGTTAATCTTTTCTCTCTTTCTGATCAAATGTTCAATTAGTGTGACCAAACTTTAGAATGTTTTTCATTTTTAAGCAAGCCACAAGGCATATATGCATATACGATGACATTTTAAGACTAAACTAGCACCAAAATGGGGCTTTCAACGCAAAGTTTTAGCGAAAGTAAAGTGTGAAAATGTAAATTTTTTTTGCCGAAGTGAACACTGATTTAGTTACATAAATGTTCTTAGCTGGCGTACAATTCTGGCACCCTTCTATGCCCCTCGCTATTGAAAAATTCTAGACTTGATAGACGAAAGGTATAGAAGGGGGGCACTTATTGTGCTCGTCTACTGAGAAAAGACTCAGCTGGCTTACGAATATCACCGAAATGGGTTTTCTCCTTCTCTACTCATTTCTCTCTCCCGCTTCGTTTGATTCCACCTGTTGACAGCCATAATATTTGGATATGTGTCAATTGAATGGCACCAATTTTTTATGTTTAACGAAATCAGCAAACTTCAAAAGAAAACATAAAATAAAAACTCAAAAAATTCGCGGAAAAGTAAAGCTCTCAACCAGTTTCGATTGGTGTGGGGTTTTATGTATGTATATTTTTTATAAGCCCAGAGAGAGCGAGAGAGACACATAAAAAACCATAAACCAAAAAACCACCGTTAACTTGTATGGTAAAAATATAAATGTTTGTATATTTTGTTGGCTCTTTTTTTTTATTTTTGGAACCTCTGCGAATCGCACGTGTCTGTTTGCACAGACGTCAAGAAGCTCTGAAGCTGAAAAGATGCAAACAAAAATAAAAGTCCAAAAACAAACCAAAACGAGGTCAAGTGTTAGGCAGGTGTGGAGAAGTTGGTTGAAAGAGTGGACTTTTGGAGGTAGTTTTTCCCCATAAAGAAAAGGTCTGATTTCTCAATTCTCACACAAAACTTAAACCCAGACATTTACCCCATTTTGACCATTAGCTTGACTTGTTTGCCTAGTTTATGCCCTTTTAAATAATTTACTTAGCCACAAAGTGTGTCAATGACTGGCACGCGATTACCATTTGCTTCGAACTCTTAAGTCAACCCGCCCACCCATATTTTGGTTGTAGGAAGCCGTCAACATTTGCCTCTCCCCCTCTCCTTAATGCGCCTACTCCTACCATAACAATTAAATATCCGTCGGGGCTGTCCAGCAAAAGTTTCATTATAACTATGTACGGGTTTTTGTATGTGTGTGCAGTGCACATTGTACATACGTAGATCCTTTTAATTTCCTGCTGTTTATTTTCATATGCTTGTAGTAGAGAGCCAAACGCTGCGTGATTTCCATTTGGTCGAGTAGCAGCACATATGTGCGTTATTCCCATAAACTGAAAGCCATGTGACATATGGAAAGACGTTACGCTAGGGAGAAAAAAAACAATAATCTAATAATTATAAGTGAGTGGGTTTGGTGAGAGAGAAGAGAATTGTACGGAAAGGAAAAGACGTGAACCAAATGCCTTTACTTCTTAATAAGTGTCAATTGAATTGATAAAAACTAAAGTTGAGATCCAAATTAAGCAACTTCTAGATCTACTACAAATATTTAAGTTGAGAAACATAATTGCAAAAGGTAGCAGATAGATCTTTACAGCATCTTCCAATAAAAGCAACCAACTGTAGGTCAGTTTATTATCAGCAAATCGTAGAGTACAAAGAGTATACCAAAGTTGTGCAAAAATATATAACATTAGAAGAAGACATCTCCTGATCAGCATTCACAACTGAGTCTATATAGCCCTGTACGTCTGTTCTTTCGGCTGTCTGTTTATACTAGAGTTGGGCGCGTGATCCGATTCGTAAGTGCATGTAAGTGCCCATTTTTGGCGACAAGACACGACATCAGCCGGCAGTACTTAACTTCACAGCCAGCTCAAAAAGTCATCCATATTTATGTATTTTGGCAGATTATTCAAACGAAAAATATCCAAAAATTTCATGAATATAGGGGCGAAAATCAGGCTAAAGAAGTGAGTGTTGTGCTTAGAAAATTGTTGACCGTGAGTGAATTTAATATGCCATTCGTTTTACAGTCGTATTCGACACGCGCCCATCTCTAGTATGAACATCTAGATCAGTGTTCCCCGGAGGCCCGAACATTTTTACGGGAATTCACGCCGAATGCTGGCCGAAGTAATGCATCATTGAGCTAGAGTGACAGAAAGCCTTTCTTCTTGGGGAAGAACCCTGATCAGAGACTAGAAGAGCTAGAAAAAGGCATACTTAACAAGGTTGTCGCAGTCCGTCTCCCACAGATGAGTAAAAAAGAGACCGAGAGAGTAATGCATTTTTGTACTCTCTTGAAGCAGAACACACCAAGTTAGTCCGCGGAACTACTGTTGTTCACAGGCTGACGTTTAAGCATTCATCAAAGAGAAGCAAAAAAAAAGTGCGGCCACCTTGTTAAGTATGCCTTAAGCAAGAGCAACCAAATTTTGGTTTGGGTGTGGTGCAGCGGGTTGTGCAAAAGGTCGTGAGTTCGACCCCACCTCGGGACATCTATTAAAAACGATTTATTGAACACTTATTTTTCTGAGCAAGGGGTATTTTGAAGACGTGCAGAGCCGCAAGTATTGTTGGTATTGTACGAAAATACTGTAATTATAGAATATAGAATAATAGAATTTTTCGGCTCCTTTCTATTAAAGCAGTACGAGTTGGATGAAGAATACCTCAGTTAACTGTGAGTGTAATACTGAATCTGAGAAGTACAGAAACATATGAGAAACTGCAAGGAAAGTAGGCTATCTGAGTTCTCTTATAAGTTTTTTGACAGCCATCTCACATTAAGCTGAGGTATTTTTCACCCATTTTCTCGACAAGTGCAAATACGGCTTAAGGGGGCTTCTTTTTAAACAAATTCGTGATTTTTCTTCCACAAAACCAGCCCGCCAGTTCATAAACAGAAACCTTTATTAATACATTTGATTTGGAGGTTTTTGCTCAAGGCTATAAACACCATAAATAAATAAAAACAATTGTTTTTAATGAAAACTCCGAAGTGTACTAGAATCCCATGACCTCTCCATTTTAAGGCAAAGATCTTACCACCAGCCCTACAGGGATTTTTAGATTTTAACAATGGGTTCCCTTCTTGTGAAATTGTATAATGTAGATTTTGAAGAGGACTCTAATCTACAACCTCTTCATTCTAAGGCAGTGATGCTTGTGATAATGTATAAAATAGATTTCGTCTTCGACGCAAAACCACGAACTCTTCATTCTAAGGCAAGGATCTTACCATCAGCACCACCGGGTTTTTTGCCTTTAACAAAAGGCTCTGATATGTCGCACTCTCAAGTCTGTTCTCTTTTGTTGTCTACGCTAAAACGCCCTAAGTCCCAAGAAACCAATGTTAGATTCTTAGTCAAGATAAAGTAAACAGTGTTATATACTAAATTTCAGAAAGAAGTGGGTCTTACATGAACCAACAGAAAAAGAAGAGGCTCTAGTGATTAGTTTTATAATGAATATTACAAAGCCAGGAACTCTCCTCTGGTTATGGGGGACGTATCTAGTGAGGTAAAGCTTTAATCTGGTGGGCCTAGAGAGCTTCTAGCTAACTGCGTTCCAAGTCGACTCACAACTTCACGTTGGTAAACCCCAATAACAGAGCGATGCACCCTCACCCTTGAATATATAGGCCGACTGTCTTCAATAACATCCATCAATGAATACAGCAAAAAACGTTATAAAATGTTCACACCAACCTTCACTGTGCAAGAAAAAGCGAGATTACTCTAGTTATGTCAACGAATATGCTCTATTTCCCTATATTTACCAATTTTAGAGATTGGAATAGGCAAACGGGGTTCCTATAGCAACTCAAACAACTTTTATATCAAAATAATTCTTCAGAAACGAAAATGAAATGTGGAATTACTTTGTTAAACTTAGTGTTAGGCTATCCTCTGAACGAGAATGTTGGTGAAGATCGGTGATTGTACACAATTTGGCGGTTCGGTACAGAATCGGTTTGCCTGCGACCAAATTTGATTTCTAAATACATCTCTGTGTTTTGAAATAATCACAAAAAGTAACTTTGCCAGTTGTTGTCAAATAATTAAAAATAGCTGGTTGCTTTGTTGATGTAGCTTTTGTATGTTTATATATATCCATCTCACTCTGTCACACTGTGTATGACACATTCTCAGTAGTCTCTTTACATACTCTATCAAAAGGGGTGCCCACCACTGTGCTGATGAGCATAAATAATGATCGAGGTTGAAAATTTCCAGTTTTTAAATGAAATTCGTATTGTAAAGTATCATTTAACAAACATTTACAAAATCTTAAAACTAATCAGATATTCCCAGTTTGGTTGGATCTTCACATTTCAAAAGAATCAAAGTGATTTTGATGTTATCTGCATACCAAGAATTGGTCTTCACCAAAGACAGATTGCAAAGCTCTGATAACTAAACCAGTCGGTAATTAATAGTCAGTTGTATAAACCAAATGAACATATATTTTGAATATTTTGGCAAACTATTTATCAAGGTATTTTAACTATAATTAATGACAGAGAATTGGCCAACAAATTCCGTAGAAAATTATAAACAAAGAATTGAATATAGTAGGAAACCCTTTGAACACTTGTCACACTTATCTAATTATTTTTACAATCATTTTATTTACCCATTTCATGTTTGGCAAATCAAACAATCTGTTTGTTTAAAATGTAAACACACAAGAATTGATAGTAAATTGTTGACAGCAAACTGTCGGTATAAATGCTTTTAATTTCTCTCTTCGATTAGTTTTAATTAGAGAAAGTTGAGCTACTCGCCAGCAATTAACCAAGTAATTGATCACTTAAAGGCAGTTCACATAAATGCATATAAATGTGCACATTAGCCAGGGTCTAGGTCAGTTTTACAGACCGATTTCAAAGTCTGTAACCTGCAAGTTGACTCATTTGTTGTGTGAATCATGCATAAATATTTTGACAGTTTGAACTTAACTTTAAAAGCAGGTTGGACTCTTTGCCGGCTAAATCCAGAGAAGTGCACAGCAGATAATAAGCAAAGCAAAGCAAACTGGTTTTAGCCATCTCATTCGCACGGCTTAGAACAAAATCGAAACAACCTCAGACACTAGTCTAAGCTTTCAAATTATGTACTGAGATTTTGGCCCGCATTACGAGCGAACGAAAAAAAAAACCTGTCGCTCCACACAAAATAAGTATTAAAAAACAGGTTGTTCTTTCTGTTTCTGCCTTTTGCTTTGTTGTCTACAAAAATATATACACATATACATGTATATGTATAAATGAAGGTACATACATAATAAGTACATATGTATCTCTGTATCTGTATCTTGAAAGAAGCGCGTATGTATCGCGATATATATATATAAGCGACATTTAAGGCATTTTTATAGCTTTGCGTGTCTTGTTTTTATTTTTGTTGTCTTCACTTTTTACTTTTGCTGGCAAAAAGGCGCAACACGCAGACTCACCAGTCTTCGGCGCCTTTCTCTGTCTTTTTCCCTCGCCCGGCATGAAATTGCTTTACAAAATTGAAATTCGCTACGCCTGTTGTATTACAACGATCTTACGAGATTTCTAGAAAATGTTGTATGAGAAATTCCCTAGGAATTTGAGAACAATTCAATCATTTTGGATTGAATTGTTTTTTAATAAAAAAAATAAAAAAACATGGGAAACATTGAAAGTGAGGGAAAAAGTGAAGGGAGGTTGGGTATCGCATATTATGGATTGTTTATGAAACAAATTCGCATTTCAATTCTTGCAATTCTTAACTGGTTTTAGAATTTGGAATGTCGGATGACAGATCCGTTAGGTTTATAACTTCAATACTGTAATAAGAATCTAGTTGGAGGAATTGGCTACATTTTTAGCCAATTATGATTCATTTTTAAGCTATTTCTAGCTATTTTTTTTTGTAAAAGTAGCCACTTTTGGATCCCATGTGAGCTTTACGGATGAGAAATCTGTTCTGTTCTTTTTTTAAACCTTAGTTTTTGGTTAGTTCCAACAGTGTAGACTTATTATTGCTATTTAAATTATAAGATTTGAAAAATGTTTAGCTGTTTATAGCTATTTCGGTATTTTCTCAAAATTGAATACCGAATTATTAGATATAATAATTAGAAATAACTTCAGTTCATTGGAGACTTCAGTAGAGTTTCACTATTTCCTCTACTTAATTCTCAGTTTTTAGCATATTTATGCTAAGAACCGATCCTTTCTAAGTTCTTTTTTGTACCGTAACATGAATCCCTAAAGGTTTGCTGTCCCTTTCTATAGAGATTTCCCGAGATATGGTTGAATTTTAGACTTCAAAAACAAATATTTTCTTCAGTTTTAACAATAAGCTACTTTTTTAGTCAACTTTGAAACATTTTAAAGCTATTTCTAGCTATTTTTTTTGCATCGACAATGAAAATGAGAAAACTGTTTGGTTTTTTTTTTAAAACCTTAGTTTTAGAGTTAGTTCCAACAGAGTAGATTTTGCCTTATCTCCAGTTAGGTTTCGAACTAGAATTGTCGATATTTTCCACAATATCCAAGTCGATAATCCACAAAATATCAAAATATCGAGTCCATAAAGTATCGATATGTCGATAAATCGTTGTTTCCTAATACCATGTATGCCATTAGATTCGAAATAACTACTGATAGAGTCCATTCTAAGCCATGTGTAGCATAGGATATGCTAAAATTAGACAGCGCTTAAGAAAACTCGTTCGAAAAGGCTTAAACTATTATGAGGATAGTCTACCTTGCTGATTTTCCCAGTATAAAATATAATAAGGGATCGATACTTCAGCATATAAGCATGATTCAATTTGATAAAACTAGACGGGACTAGTAAGACAGCTTTAAAGTTCATTACCTTCTAATTCCTTAAGTTGTTTCTGAATTCTTTTCGTAATTCATTTTTAAATTCCTTTCGCCTTCTTCAATTTCTTCTTTAATTCCTTCCTTAATTCCTTATTTTGTTCCTTCCACAGTTAGTAAAATAGCTTTGAAATTCATTACTTTCTAAACTACATTCTAATTACTTAATTTGTTCCTGAATTCTATCCGTAATTCATTTCTAATTCCTTCCGCCTTCCTTAATTACTTTCTCAATTTCTTCTTTAATTCCTTCTTTTGTTCCTTCCTTAATTTGTTGCCTAATTAATTCCATTCTTTTCTCCCTCTCATAATCTTCCTGAATTCCTTCCCGTATTGCTTTTTGGATTCCTTCCTTGATTGTTTTTTTAATATCTTTCTTAGTTCCTACCTCCTTCCTTCCTCCCTGTATTCCTTACTCAATTTCTTATTTAATTCCTTTCTTAGCTCTCTATTTAATTCCTTCCTTACCTCTCTTTAATTCCTTCCTTCTTCTCTATCGTCCTCCTCCTTCCTCAATTTCTGCGCTTAACGCATTCCTTCATACTTCTTGATTCCTTCTATAATTCCTTCGTTTATTTCTTCCTTATTTCGTTTCCTAATTTCTTATTTAAGTTTAATTACTTTCCCAATTCCTTTCTCAATTTCTTCCTTAATTTCTTCATTCTTCCTTAATTAATTTCAATTCCTTTCTTAATCCCTCTTCAATTCCTTCTCTAATTAATTTTTTAGTTCCTTTTATAATTCCCTTCTTAATTCCTTCCATTATTCTTCCTCAAATTTCTTCCTCCGTTCCTTCATTATTAGTTTTATTCGTTGTTTTTTTGTTTTTCATTCTTAATTCCTTGCCCAAGTCTTTCACCCTTCTCCCTACCCATTTTGATTCTTTCCGCAATCACTTTTCTCAATTTCTTCCTAAATTCCCTCTCCATTCCTTAATACCTCCTTAACATATTTTATTTATTGGAAATAAATGTAATTGTCAAACTATGTAGCATGTTTTAGACGGCTAGAAGTGCACACAACGAGCGCAAAGCAGCAGCATCAGAGAGCAGCCGTCTCTCTTTGCCAGCAATGCCAGAACTGCTTGAGAATTTCAAAGAATCTTGCAAAAATCACACCCGCTCCCCATTTTCCCAAAAGTGTTTGCTCTCCTCTGCCAGTTTCTTTAACTTACTCCCCTCGCTAAAATTGAGAACAAATTTAGCTGGAATTTAAGAGTGAAATACTTGAAAATTTAAGATAGAATAGATTTTGTATCAAGAGTGTTCTTACTTAAATTATTCGTTCTGTTTTATTGCGGGTGTAGAAGTGATTTGTGTATCACCTCCTAATTTTGCAGTCAATATTCTTATTTCCTTAAACTAAGCATCATTGGAATGATTTTGTCACAGTTTTCCATCATCTTTTAGTACAATTCTCTCAATTAGAAACCCATGTTCGTTTGATATTTCCCAGTTTTAGGTTTGTCTATTTCTCATAAAATTGTAACTTGTTGTTACCCGGGGTACCGATCACCTCTGGTTCTCTGTTCTCCTCTATCCACCCCTTCTTGGGGTTGATCAATTCAAGAATTTTAAGTATTCCCCTGCCTAAGTGTGCTTGTTCCAAGGTAAACAAATTTGCAATTAAATGAAATGAAAATTTCATGAGTCGTTTCAAAAGTGCATTGAACTTTATTTTAGCATGTGAAAAGTGACCACAAAATGTTTTTGTTTTTGTTTTTCAAGCAGAAAACGGGTTTGTACAGCCACAAAATAGAAACACAAAATGTGTAAGTCAACTCATTGGGTTAACATTTTTTAATTGCAGCTTTTTTAATTGTTAAACACAGAAAATGTTAAATGAGAACAAGCCATGAAAATGTATTTTGAACGCAAGCAAGTGCGAAAAAAATACTAGGGACAAATACCAAATGCAAAACACATAGAAAACAGCAACACGAAGTAAAATCGAATCATAACCAAGCCGGGAGCTTGGCGGAAAACTAAACGATTCCATTTAGTAAATCAACAAGTAAACTGCCAGGGACAAGCAAACTTGTCCCCAGCCTGCGACAAAAGTTTATAGAAAAGGCAACAAAACGGCGACCATCGGCTACCAAATGATGAAACGACGCTGGTCGAACAATGGCGGATTCCTGCGGTTACCGGAGGAATCCTCCTCAGAGGTGACATCTTCCTCGAATGGACTGGTGTTGCCCTCCGGCGTCAACATGTCTCCATCGTCACTGGACTCACATGACTATTGTGACCAGGAGCTGTGGCTGTGCGGCAATGATGCGGGCTCCTATGGCAATGGGAATGGTGTGAATCATGGCTCGGGCAATAATGGTGGCGGTGGCGGACAACAGCAGAGTGTCATCACCCTGGCCATGCATGGCTGTTCGAGCACATTGCCGGCACAGACCACCATAATACCCATTAATAACAATGGCAATAATAATCACATCAATGGAAATGGTCACTATGTACCGGGAGCCACCAATCTGGGATCGATGACCAATGGTCATGGCTTGGGCTTGGGAAATAATATGCAGCAGATGCAAAATGGTCATGGTATGATCAATTCCACCACATCCATGCAGCAGAATGGATTGGGAAATATGGGTGGAGGCGGAGGAATGTCTCTGAACTCACATCATCACACAAATGGCAGCACGAATGGCCTAGGTGGAGCAGGAGGAGGCGGAGGTGGTGGCATGGGTTTGGTCATGCAGCATACACCACGCAGTGATTCAGCAAATTCCATTTCATCAGGTTAGTAAACAGAGTTTTGGAAAGCCAAAGTACTAAGAAAGAAAGTGAACGATTTTTCTTGTCATTATTCGAATAAGGTCAAGAAAATTCTTAAATTTTTATGAAATTTCGCAGGAATCGTTGTCGAAATAAGAGTTAAATGCTTAATTTTAAAAAAATACTGGATAAATTATAAATTTTAAACAAAATAACTAAAAATACCAACAAAAAATACTGATAAAAATACCAAAATTAATAAAAAATACTGCTAAAAACTTGCATTACATTTAACAAATAGTACCAATAATAATTGTTGGTCTGTCAAAAATTATTACAACTAAAATGATGAATCCTAATGAAAGAAAATACTAAATTATAAAAACATAATAAAAATACCACAATTAAAAGATTTATTAAAGTCAAAACAGTATAAATTACATGCTAAACAGTCTTAAAAGCCACAAAATTCCATTTATATAAATACTTATCAGTAAAAATTATACCAAAAATTAGGGAAAAAATACTAAACCCTCACAAAAATACTACTTGATGATTAAAAAATACAAGTTGAAATTAGAAAAACATCATTTAGTTGAACAGTTAATTCAAAATAACAAAAATTTAGTAAGAGTACAATCTGAAATAGCCCATTTTTTCTTAATAAAAATACTAAACTTTCATCAAAATAAATGCTTTAAAAGCCACAAAATCTAATCCATAAAAATACTTAGCCGTACAATATATTCCAGAAATTGAAAAAAAATACCAAACTTTTATTAAAATACCATTAAATAATCCAAAAAATATAAGCTGCAAAATATCAATGATTTGAAAGCCTACAAATTCTATCCATGAAAATACTTTTCACTAAAAATATACCACAAATTGAAAAAAAAAATACTAAGCTCTCACAAAAATACTACTAAATGATCAAAAAAATATAAGCTGCCATTAGGGAAGCATTATTCAATTGAGTTGGTAATTCAATATGACAAAAATTTAGTAAGGGTATTAAAAAATAAGCCCTGAAATGAACCAACCTTTTTAAGAAAAATACTAAATTTTAAAAAAAAACTAAAATGCCAATATTTTTCAAGAAAATTTTGTACGAAAATTATAAGTTTCCAACATTTCTTAAAATAATATGGTCTATAGAACCAACTTTTGTTCAAACGGAACAATAAAAAATGAAACAATAGCTTAGAACTTATCTTAAGAGGACCCCTGAGCTAGTTATTGACCTCAGCTGGTTCCTACTTGTTTACCAAATTTCATTTTGGTAGTTTAAAACTAAGAAAGCAGAAGGGGAGACCCCCTTCTATTAGCCTTGTTCTCAATTCCAAATCCGCAAAAGCTTTGAAGTTACTTTAGTTCAATCGGAACCATGAAAAATGGAACAATGATTGTGAACTTATCTTAGAAGGAGCTCTGATTAAGCTCTTGTACTCGGCTGGTTTTGACTTATTTAGCAAAGTTCTTTTTGGTAGCTTAAAACTAAGAAAGCAGACTAGAAGACTAGCCTTGTTCTCTATTCCACTTCCGTAAAAGTTTGAAGCAACTTTAGTTCAATCGGAACCATGAAAAATTTAACAATGATTTAGGACTTATCTTAGAAGAATCCCAGAACCAGCTCTTAGACTCAATTGGTTCCAACTTGTTTAAAAACAAATTTCGTTTTGATAGCCTAAAACTAAGAACTATCTGCCTTGTTCTCAATTCCACTTCCGCAAAAGTTTTGTGATTTTAGAAGAGACCATTCCTAGTTAAGTTTGGCCTAGCATAAGTTTGGCAATTTGAAATCGTTTTTTCAACCAAATCGGCTCTCCAAACCGCAAAACTTTTGCAAAAATGGGAATATGGGGATGAATTTCGCAAAATTTTAGTGGAAGTGGATTTGAAAATAATAGTGTATTCATTTTAAAGGGTTCGAATTTGCAGCCTTCTATAAAAATTGTAATATTTTTGACAATTATATGGAGATAAATAATAAAAAATACCAATATAACAAAAATACCAAAAAAAATTCCTAACAAAATACTAAAAAATGACAAAAGTGAAATGAGTAAAACCTACAAAAGTTACAAAATTAAGATTGAATATGTCAAATTTCTGAATTTCTTTTTCTTCTTTAGCAGAGTTAGATAGAGTTTAAGGACTCTCACTTAGTTGTACAATTGATTGAGCAATTGCATGCAAGAATGCACTCAAAAAACCCCCCTTTTTTTAGAGCTCTACGTCAGTGGAATTTGCTGTCTGAGAACTCAACTAAGTAAACACCCTAATTGACTCTTTTTTCCACATTTTTCCACTCACACCTTGGCCACACTCTGGTCCTGTCATAGGCAAATTCCAAATGTTTTTTTTTTGCTGCTCCTCCTTGTGATTAAGCGATGAATAGCCACGCCCCCCGCTGCTGTGGCTAAGGTTGCTTGCTGCTGCACTAATTATTTTTTATTATACAAAATTTTATGAGGCACTTTTTATGGTTTTGGCTTTTTGTTTTTTATATACATATAAATGATGAGGCGAGCACTTACGGGGCAACAATCAACAAATGCACTCACACACACACATAGGGAGGGAGAGAGAGAGACGAGTTTATCAACGTCATGGTACACTGCATTTACCCATACTCCCATACAGACACGGACAGGCTCTGCCATGTGCAGCCATAAGGGCGGTTGTTTTACTTACTTCTTCGGATGCAACTTGAACCTACCTCAAGCTGTTCTATATTTAGAGCCTTCCCCGTCGTGTGCACACATTAACTGGGAACTGGGAACCGGGAAACAAGAGACTGCAGCGGAGCGCTTGAGGAATTTTTGGAATTGCATTGCCTGACGTCATCGCCATCGGAGTTAACCTCGTGCCGAATGTACTAGACCACAAAACCAGGTCAGGTCAGGACCAGCATATTGTTAGCATATAAGGTACATGTGACCCAATTTAAGTCTTGGTGGTGCGTAAGGTCAGGGACTTGCTGTGTGACACCAATTTTTTGTTTTTGTCGTCGCTTGTTTTCGCAATGCCCAGGACAGGGTCAGAGGATAGCGGCACAGATAACATTTGGCGAATCAATGACATTGACTGTGGGCTCCTCCGGTTGTGTTGCTATGTCAGGGTTAGGTCGATGCGGCTCAGGAAATGTTACATTCAAGAGTAGGTGACGGAACTTTTCAGTGAAGAGTTTTCACCTTGAAATATTATTTTGAGAAATAAATGCTTTAAGTAGATAGAAATCTCATCATTTGAGAAGAAAATGCTTTAAAAGTTGTTTTGCAGAAAGTTTTCTTTAAATCAGCGGTGGGCACACTTTTGCTCCCATTGCTCCGAGAGTAGTTTTACTACGCACAGTTGCATACAAAATTGCCTCGCTTCATCACTACAAGACTCTAGAGTCTCGCTCATCTGCTTCTAGTTCCAATCCCGTGTGAGACATAGGGCATAGGACCACTCCTCTCTTCCAAGGATCTATAGAGTAGTTAGCCGTCGCTTTGAGTTAGGAGTTTTGACACTATGGAGCCTCGCTAATAGTGGTTGATTTGTGGTTCTCAAACTTAAAATTTTGTGCCCACCGCTGCTTTAAAGTCACAACATAGCTCGATTATTTAACATATACCTAGAAGTCGCTTGATAGTCTTTAGTTCTGCAGCTCAGTACCTCATTTATCATTCGGAATTGCTCTGATGCAGTCGCTTAAGCTGTATTCTTTACTTGTCTGGTATCTCGAAAAAGTTTCTCAAATAAAGTTCTCACATGAAATGTAATAGGTAATCTGAGAAACACACAAATATATTTGAAAAGCTGCATGAGACGAAGGCTATCTAAGTTCTCTTATGAGTTTTTTAAGAGCCAACTCACAGTAATGTGAGGAATTTTTCATCCATCTCAAATGAGGCCTCAACAAGTGAAAATACAGCTTTTAGGTGATGCTTACTAGACTTAGGATGATCCAAATAATGATATTAGGAAGGTATAGGAAGACAAGGTTTATAAGACCTTAAGGAGTTACTTACTATTGAGTTTGACAGACTACATAGAAGATATTAATTAAAATCTCTTTTTTTCATACTTTAATTCATTTTTCAATTCCTTTGGATGAATATCTTAGCTCAATTTAATATTAAAAGTATATTTTAATAACCAAAAAACGATATTAACTAATATTTGGTTCAAATGGATACCAAAATCATCCAATGGATCTAGGGTTTATAACTTTATCCTTTTTTCTGTGCAACTCAAAGTATTTCAGTCTCTTTCGGATAGAAATAGTCTCAAAAGAGTTGCTTTAGATTCACTCATTGAAAAACGCCTGGTTTTTCAAAAAGGATTCATAAATGAATCGAAACTAATCAGAAGATCGGGTTAAAAACGTCTCTCAACGTAGTGTCGCGTCTTGGGTACCATTTTCTCCCGGCAAAAGTATAATTTTCGATCAGAAAACGAGTGCATTTATGAGTATTTTAATCAAGGACGCGAAAAAGATTCGAATGTGATCAAATATTTCTTAAAGTGTTTGCTGGGGTAGTTATTTGCTGGGAAGCAGTTTAAAAGCCGCTTAGAAATCTTTTAGGATTCACTCTTTTATCACTTAGAGTCGCCTTAAAACAGCCAAGAAGCCTAAAAAGTACCTTAGGAGTTCTGAGAAATGCAAGAAACCGGGATATGTGGATAAGTACTATAGGTTATTCGCTTAATTAGTCCTTTAGAAGTCGCTTTAATCTTGATTAGAATTCTCTTGAAAGTTGCCTCGGAGACTTTGTAAAGTCGCTTAAAAGACTCCTTAAAGTATTTCAGGAGGTGAATCTATTCGAAGTCTCTAAGAATTCCCCCCGAACTCATGAAGAACTCCTTCAATAGTCAAAATCAGCTAAACTTAGGTTAGTTTGACTAAACTGACATTGAGAAAACGGGCCCTTAAGAACTCTAAGGAAATGCCAAGAAGTCTCTTACAACGTAGTCAGAAAACAGGTCCGAACAAAACCAAAATATGTTAAAATCGAAATAATTCGGCCCACTGACTTGAAACATAAATCGAACATAAACCTGAAAAATGATCGGTTCTAGAAAAAAAACTTACAAAATCCTTGGAAGACACGAAATGTAAACATTTTCAAGTAGTTTCCTAAACAAAAACGAACATCCAGAAATAAAATAATAAGCATACGATGATATAAAAGCAGGTTTGAAACAAAACCTGAGGTTTCGTAACTGTAGGAACCGCTCCGCGAGCACCATTGGAGACGTTAAGAGGGATTTGAGCTTTTGAATCGTATATTTTGTTGAATTTTAGAGGTAAGCAGCCGTGTTCCGAAGACTTACAGCTCAGAATGGGAAGTAGAGATGGGCGCGTGTCGAATATTTTCAACACGACACGGCTCCAACAGGAATGGCATTTGCTTTACAAGATTTTGGGTCTCTGGACTAAAACAAAAAACTACAAAATGTAGATCAATGGTGATTTAGTGATTTCAGAGTTGATTGAAGCTCGGATATATAACGAAAGTCTAGCAATTTCGGAGTGCAATGTTTTTTACATACATATGTAAATATGGATGTCGGTGTTTCTTTGAAAGATACCAATTTAGGAGCATTCTGTGGAGTTAAGTAGTGCCGGCTTACTGACACGCACATGCGCGCACGAAATCTGATCTTTCAACACGAGCACGACACGAAGAAAAACACGAAACGCGCCCATCTCTACTCAGATATCACTCCGAAAATGTTCAAAGAGTCGCTTAAAACTGGCTTATAAGTCGCTCAGAAGTCACTCGCTTTCAAGACGCTTGTATGCAGTAAATTTCATGACTAATCTACCGCCGGGATTCGTTTCTGCTCTTGGGGGAGCTATTTGGTTAATTTCTATATGTTTTTATGATAGCCTAATGGTTCAATGGTTTTTCCAAGACAACTGGCAATTAATATAAATATTGTAAAAAGTCAAAGTCAAACAACTGTCCGACCACAGATGCTTATCAATGTCAAGCGGCAAACTCGTAATTACAAACAAACAAACTAAAAATACATACAGACGTGTATACATATATCTCGTTTACAACAAGTAAACACAGTGTGGCAGAGAAAAACTGAATTCAATTGAGTAAAAGAGAGAGCGTGAGAGTGAGCGCAGTAGTTTGGGGCTCGCTTCGGTTCTTTGGGGGGGGCGGGCGGTGGGCCCCATGCACTCACTCACACGAAATGATCACGTCGATAACTGACGGACGGCGTAGCGGCGACTGCGAAATGTCGGCACAAAATCATTGACCTCAATTTTTCGTCATGCGACTCACTCACACACACACGCAGACACTTTGTGTGTTGACTAAACGAATGCAAGCTAAAAATCTTATCGTTCTGGTTTCTGTATGTGGCTGTCCTTGAGCTTAGGATCGCTGTTATTATGTCATAGAAATAATGTCGAGCCACCCTAAAAATAAAAGCCCAGAAAAAGGTGGACAAAAGAAATGCAAATAAGGTTCGTCAGCAGCAGCAGCAGCGGCGGCAACAACCCAAAAACAATTGTGCAAAAAGCACGCACACACGTGCGAAACATCAAATGTTGCTGCCGGCGTCGAATTGCAGTTTGAAGCAACAGCAGCAACAGCAACAACATTAGCGGCAGCAGCAACATGCAGGGGTAAGGTCATGTACTTGAGCTTGCAACGCTTATACTGGCACGTAAAGCTGTGCGGGACAAAGCGAGAGTGAGAGAGCGAGAGAGAAAGAGAGACAGCGACATACAGTCTGTCCTTGCCGCCTGGGCCTGGCCCAATTGCAGTTGTAATTTTTGTTTTTGTGGTTTTTTTTTCGTTTTTGCCTGCACCAGTGACCCAAATTTTGAGGGAGAGCCCGAGTTCAAAGCCACTTGAAGGCTAACCAAAAAAAAATTTTAAAAAACAAACAAAACAGCTGACGGAATTATGGAAGAAGATTTTGTTTAAGATTTAGACAAAGTTTAGTGACAAGTGTGAATATTTTATATCTATATCCTTTATTCGTAGAGTAAAAAGAGTATAATGAAGGCACAAGAAAGCATCTTCGATATCATAGAGCTATATATTATCTTGATCAACAATAAAAGCCGAGTCCATATAGCAATATAAGCGGTATAATAAATGGCAGAGTTTTAAATGTTATCAGAAAACGTTGCATAGTTTTCGGGCGCATCATGCGCTGTTATTTTCATACAAATAGATATATACCCTTAATTCGTAGAATACAAAGAGTATACTAAAGGCATAAGAAAGCAGCTTAGATATGAGAAAGTATATATATTCTTGATCAATAATAAATATAGGTATAATAAAAGACAGAATTATAAATGTTATAAGAAAATGTTGCATACTTTCCGGCGCATCATGCGCTGTTATTTTCATATGTTTAAATTAATCTTAATGAACTGTTAATTAACATAAGGCGAAGTTATTTAACATGTCTTCGCCTAAGTAAAGGGTTTACCTAAGTCAGTCAGGGCCTACTTTAACTTATGCTCTCTTTATATAGTATACTTAAAAGAAAGGATTTACATTATAGGCCGATTTCTTAACTTCTAAATACCTATATATATTTTCTAAATAACTACTATGTGTCGAATAAACTCGGTATTTGCTCTGTTATTCGAAGGTTTTTATGACAGATAGCTCTACTAAGAAATCAAAATCGGCCCTAAATCTTTTATTGTTAACCTTGAACCCTTTTCTGTAAAAATTGTCTTTAAAATCTTCTTCCGCTAGCCCGTCTACAAATTCAAAAGCAGGTCTTTTATCCCTATTTGGATGCAGAAAAACAGTCTTACCTGTCTTAAGAGATAATTATTCGCATATAAAATACATAAGTCGTCATACCGACCCAGAATCAAAACCCAAAAAGTTGAACATACTTCAACTTAGGAATATGTATTATAATTGTTAAGACGCATTGAAGTAAGCATCTCCGACCACATAAAGTATGTATATTCAAATACGCTACACATTTATCGAAACCGGCTGGATCGGATGATTGTAGCATATAGCTGCCATAGGAATGATCGTTCGAAAAACTAGTTTTAGTGAGAAAAACTTGTTTGTTTTTAAGTTTTCTTTAAACTTTGTATTTCTTAGTTTGCTATGCGTTCCCATGATTCCACTAAGTTTGTTCGAAATCGGACATCTATATAGTATAGCTGTCATACAAAAGTCAAGTCAGAAAAGAAGTCTTAGTGAGAAAAACATGTTTGTTTTCATTGGAAATTTCCTTCAAATTAGTTGGAAAAACGTGCTGCAAGGGTATACAAACTTTAGCCGAAGCTAACTTTCCTCTAATTCTAATGATAGAATATCTCAAGTTGTTAAGTTTAAGCAAAGAGAATGAAGTATATTGAATTGAAATTCACAGCTTCCTAATCATGTCATGCATTTCTTTAACTGCTTGGGAATTTCAAGGCAGCATAAGTGAAAAAATTGATAGTAGCACTTGGCTATGTGTATTATTCCCCCATTTAGCCTTGCTGATTCTTGATTTAGGGTTTAATTTCTTACTAACTTCAATCTTGTGTTAGGAACATTTGATTTTTGAGTGATTAATCGATCCTTTTCAGTTTCATGCACCAATTTTAGGACTGTTTTAAGTTAAT
Organism: Lordiphosa fenestrarum; assembly: GCA_035044985.1. Lineage (NCBI taxonomy): Eukaryota > Metazoa > Arthropoda > Insecta > Diptera > Drosophilidae > Lordiphosa > Lordiphosa fenestrarum. The sequence continues at coordinate 62,549 of JAWNNO010006662.1, forward strand.
ATAGAAGCAAGGCTCTATAACTTTTTCAATTAAAGTTGAGAAAGTACCAACAAATTTTTCATAATAACCAAAAAGTTTTATAAATTGAAATGAAAGATACAAATATCTGTGTGCATTAGTGAAATTACAATTTAAACGTTTTTGAGTGGAATTTAGTTCTCAGACTTTCATCTGGCAGCAAATAAAACCTGCTCCGCCGTTCTCAAAATCCATTCACTTCTTCAATCATAAACAATCACACAATTTCTCAATTTTAATCATAAACATTAACTCGGTGCGATCAAAAGATAATGATCTTTGATATGCTGGCCAACCACAAAACCTATTTTGCATACAAGCAAACGTGCACACATACATACTTTCCCATGTACCAGTAAAATGTTTTGACCAATTTGCACGTTTTTTGTTTTTTTTAGTTTGGTTTTCAAGTTCAAAAAATTGCCCACAATCAACGGGGCATAAATCAAATTTATGTTTTGTTTTTCATGCTGCACTTTTCTGGCCAGTCGGGGCGAAAAAAAAAGTGGAAATTCATGTTGCAGCAACAACAACAGCAACAGCAACAACAACTTTCACCCAAGACGTTTTTAGAAGCCAGAAAGAAAGTGAGCAGACAGACCAGACGCGCTAGAAGAAGAAAGTAATCGAAGAGCGAGAGAGAGAGAGAAAGAAAAGAGAATAAAATGAAAACTTGTTTGGGCAGAAAGAAAGTTGTTAAAGCCGTTAAGAATGTTGCACCAAAGACCAAGCTGATCTCTCGCTCTCTCTCTGTTTTGACTATTGCCTCATCACAAAATATAATAAAAATTCACTTTTTTTGTTTTTGACTAAAAATTATTGTGCATACACACCACTGACATAGTTTAAACAAATATTTCTAGATATTTTTAGCTGGCACAGTGAAGCAAAAGCAAAATAACAAAACAAATTTCACTTTTTTTTTTGCATTTATTTGTTATAATTGCAAATAAAATGCAGCTGCGCTTGTTTTTGTACTGAAATTTATATATAGTAAATGGAAAATAAAATATTTCTAGTCTCTTGCTGCTGGCTGGCTGGCTGGCTCGGCTGCAGTCGGCCGGTTGTGTCATTAACCTATAAAAACGTGTTCACACACTCACCGATTCGTAGCAGGCCGGGGGGGTGGAACGGGGTGATTGGAGAGGGGATCTATCTATAAACTAACAACTCGGTGCGGCTGGTCGGTCGGCTTATTGCACTTGGATGTCGCGCCAAAAAGCTTTTTATTTATTGCAAATTAATGCCAAGTGTACAAAAATAGCCAAATCTACAAAATGTATTGTATTTATTGGAGAATGTGTGTGTGTGTGTGTGTGTGTGTATGCAATCGCTCAACACAATCACACACACACAGCAGTTGCTGCGGCTAAGCTTTCTATGGCCTCTGACGTCACTTTTCACTTGAGATTTGAGCGATTGTTTACTTATGACTAACTTTCGAAAATGGCTGCCTTATTGCAGTTTCGGTTGCTCAAATCGATTTCTTTGTATGAAAATGCATTGAAATTTAAACAATTCAAGATCAAACAAAAATATATATGTACTATATATAAATTCATCTGGGGAATCTACCAGGGAAATGATTTCTTAGAAATGCATAAACATTGGGAAATTTCGCAATTCAAGTAATAAAGGCTTAGACTTTTGCTTCAATTATGAGAACAACTTTCCCATAGCTAAACAGAATCAGCAGTATTGAAAGTGTTTGAAGTTGGGAATATATAAAACCAGTCAATTAGTCCCGCTTCAGAACCCAAACCTATCTATTGAAATTGATGGATTACAACTCAGAATCAGATCCAAAACCATTATTTTTAGATACTTTGCGAAATCTAAAACTATTGCAGCTATTGTTTTAGAATCAAAAAGAATAAAAACTTTTTTAATGAATTTTTTATAGCAACTATCTTGATATTCTGTGCCTCATAGAGTTGATAAACTATCGATTTATCGAAAATGTAATTTGAATGCGACATTATCGATATTTTCTCTGTACTATCGATGGTTAAGAACACTATTTTTAGTTACTTTTCGAAATTGGAAACTTTTATAACCGATATATTTAAATGCAATAGTTTTCGAATCAAAAAAGAATCAAAACTGTTGTAAGCAAAATTTTTATAGCAACTATCTTGATGTATTGTGCCTCTTAGAGTTGATAAACTATCGATTTCACTATCGATTTATCGAAAATGTAATGTGTATGCTGCTCTAACGTTATTTTTCTCTGTACTATCGATAGTTAAGAACACTATTTTTAGATACCTTTCGAAATTAGAAACTTTTGCAACCGATATATTTAAATGCGAAAGTTTTAGTACCAAAAAATAATCAAAAGTTTTTAAATCAAGGTTTTTCATAGCAACTATCTTGATGTATGCACAATACATCAACTCTTGGAGTTGATAAACTATCGATTGCACTATCGATTTATCGAAAATGTAATTTGAATGCGACATTATCGATATTTTTCTCATTACTATCGATAGTTAAGAATATTTGTATCATTTTTTTAAAGTACTTTTGCAACTGATAGTTTTTATAACCAAAAAGAATCGCAACTGTTTCAATCAAGGTTTTTTATATTACCTATCTAGATCAATTTTGTCTTTTTGTAGTTGAGAAAATTTCGATAACACTATCAATTTATCGAATATGTAATTTTAATGCCACATTTTTGATATCTTTCTCTGTAATATCGATAGTTAAAAGCATTTATTTGATATGATCCCAATATGTAGAATGAAGTATCGATAAAAAACTAGCAAAAATCTCGAAAACATGCATTTAAAGCCACTTTAAGCTCAAACTATGTACTAAAAATCTAGATATGAAGGACCCTTTCCGAAAACAATTTTGTGTTCAGCAAACGAAAGCCATCACCATCACAAATCACATTTTAATGCCTTGTGTAATTAATTCTGTCTTATTGGGATGTATCATCTAGAATCGATAACAATTTTTCAATATACTGTTGCGTAGTGTTATTAGCTTTCCATAATTTTCCTTCTAGGTCTGTGTATCTTAAAAATAAAATAGAGGAAAGTTTGTATACCCTTTGCAGCACATTTTTCTAACTAACCCTTGGACCGTACCTCTTTAAAAATAAAAGCTGAGCCTGAACCTGTTCCGAACCTTAAATTTCGGTTCGGTTCAGCAAAAATAGTTGAACTTGTCAAATTTGATTATCTGTCTGTCAACTTCAACTGTTATCTGATTGGTTTTGAGCGACTATGTCTTAAATTGGGCAGAAAAGTGAAATAAAAACACCTAGAATGAAGTTTGTTTTTAAACATCCTCAACTTCAAAGCTTCTTCAATGAAACACATAAACAAGAGCTTAACAGTACATGGGTTAAATATTTCTTCAAAAACTGCGAAATGGAATTTTACTTAAAAGTAAATAATGTTTTTAAACCTCTTCCGAACCAAAAACAGCGGATTCCTCTAGGATATGATTAGTTGTGAGGTAGAAAGCAGTTTTTAGAATACATAGAGTTAAAATAACTATTAAAATTTAGAAATATTATGTCCAGCATGGGCTGAAACAAGGTGCGAAGCTATAATTTTTGTATCTTAACCTTTGGTAAAATTCGGTTTGAGCCGGACATCCGAAAAAAAAGTTCGGGTTTTATAATAACTTTTCTTAATTTCTTTTCTTTAAGTGGTAAATTTTTAAATTTTCAAAAGAAATTCCATAAAAATCAATGTTCAAATAAAGAAAAGTTACGCGTGACGCATGATGTTGCAACTTTTTTCTGTATGTTTTATTGTAGTGCCAAATATTCTAGAAACTTTTTTAGCATTGACACTAATCACATCCCAATTTAATTTTACCTTAATTATCTGCCATAAAATGATGAAATAATCACAACTTTTATTATTATTTTGTTTTTTTTTCGCACATCACGCGAGAACAAAAACTATGATAAATTATGTAGACTATTAAATTTTGAGCTGTGACTTTGGTTTTTTTTTGGCATTTCCCACCTGCGGATGAGCTCATTAAATAAGATTTCTGTCTGTCGGAGAGAGGAGAGGGTTTCACACTAACACTTCCATACATATATATAGTTTTTTAATTAATTATGCCGTCTAATGCATTGCGTGCTTAGCCCGTTGGCATCACCAACTCCACCTTAACCCTTGACTGACCTCCCACAAGGTGCTGTCATTCGTTGGGCATAAAATGGGGAGGGAGGGTGAAAACTTTTGAACGCCCCTCGTTTCGTTGTGTGTGTGTGCGATTTGCCAGCAAGTGCATTGAGCGATAATTTTATAGTTTACGATGTCCATAAAACCAAATGACAACTGCAAAAATTATGGCGCCTCGAAAATGCTATTAATAAAACTAAAATGCAATTTTTTATGGGGAATTGATATGCAATATTTATGTATTAATTGACAATTTCTATTTCCATTTACTTGCAGGTACGTTTTGACAATACACAAAAATAAAATCACTTTACTTATCACCGAGCGGGTAAGCCCTAAACAAAAATCAGCTATCACTGGGAGTAAACATAGTTTCAGTGAATGGTAGGGCAGAGATAGAGGGAGAGAGAGGCAGGGAGAGCTTTAGATAGTGCGTGCCTGGAAAGTAGGTCAACCAGCACTAACCATATACGTATACGTAGAGTCATAAACTCTCTCGCTCTCTCTCTCGCACTATGACGCGCTCAACGATCCGCGTCGTCCACCCACACCTGGTGGGTTTGAGTGCGTCTCCTTCCCAGCAGCAGCAACACCATCAGCAACATCTTTAACCATAAAGTAAACAGAACTTTCATCTAAATGGTGCAAATTGATTTGGGGTTTGCCTGGAAACATTCATTACATCAATTAAGACTGTACGCCACCCCTTGGCGTATTGTATTACTTCTCGCTTAAGTATGTATGCATTTCCCGATTTTGCTTAGACCAGCATAAAGCTGAACCACAGCGCACACACAACGAAAAACAATTTGTAAACTGAAACGAATTCTTTATGCCATTTCATTTACAAAAGTATTCAATTCGATGACCTGTTTTCACTCTCTACATTAAAGTCTTCAACGAAAAATGGTTTCTAAGCCAATTTATGGAATGGAATAAAAAACAAAATAAGCGATTTACGAATATTTTGTTATATTTAGAAAAGAATTTTCTATCTCCTGTGCGTTTAATGCACAAATGTTTCACTTAGAAGAACATTTCCAGGGTCTCTTGCACAAATGTTTCACTTAGAAGAACATTTCCAGGGTCTCTTGTCTAGTTTTCGGTCTATAAAGAGTTTAAAATGTTAGAAATTTCACAAATACACAAAGAAAAATCATTCCAAATGTGATTATAGTCCCACTATTCTAATACTCAGAAACACTACCTAAACTTTCAAGTATGTTTCGTTCTTCCATGTACCTAAATTGAGTACCAAACACACTTAAACTATTAAATGACTGTTAAGATTATTAAAATGAGAACAAAAGTTCTTAAATCAAGAAGATTTTGTACCTACAGTAGTCTGAAAAATTCAAGAAAAGCGACTTCTAAAACTACATTTATACAGTGAAGCAAACTTCATTAAGTTCTGTTCGTAGGCGGAATATTCACGTCAATATGCATTCGTTTTATAAAGGAAAGGTTAAGAATCTCACCTAATTCTCTCGCCTACTAAGAGAATTTCATGAAGTTTGCTTCACCATGTAAAACCAAGTCTTAGTTCAAAATATGCTCCAAAATGTGTGCAACGGAAAATGCGAATTATTTGTAATTCTTGAAATTCCCAAACGATTCTAACACTTTAGTCAAAGAGTAATTCTACCAGGGTCTTTGGTTAGTTCATTTTACTTACTTGAATACAGAGACAGAGACCTCATTTTAGAACAAATTGGCAATAGCTTTAGAATTTGATGGGCACATTTTATGTTTGAAGTACTCTTATTTTCTTTCGTTAGAATGTTTTTGAGTTGACATTAGAAACTAGTGAAATATTTTGTACTTAAGACTGCATTTACATGGTGGAGCAAAACTTCATGAAGTTCTTGAAAAAGCTTTCGTTTGTAGGAAAGAGATGTAGAGGGTCAAGCGACAACACTACACCTCTTTGCCTTTTTGAAAATCTTCATGAAGAAAATTTCACAGTGTAAAACCCGTCTTAAGAACAAGTCTTTAGATTCTAAAATAGTTCAAAATCTACATATCAACATATCCCGAAACTGTCTAAAACCAAGTTTTTCAGAACTGAATAAATAAATTTTACTTGAAATAAGAATGTTGTACATGAATCAAGTATTTTCGTACTTACCATACTATTGACACTGTTTGAAAGTAATTCAAGAACTAGGCGTATGAAATATAAAACATTTTTAATCAAGTGCCATCTTATGTAAGACTTTGGCCACATTTACCTAAATGAATAAGCTTTTTAAACACAATTTAACCCAAAACAATTCGTTCTAAGGCAAAAGTTTTTAAGATCTCACTTGAAGTCAGGTTAACTCTGCTGAAGATGGAACCGAAAGGTTGTTGAAACAATTCTATATGCTTACTTAGTTATGAATAAAATATAAATCAAGGCCATTATAATTTTGTTTGACTTAACAAGGTCCACAAGCAAATGCGCTCTAGTCACGGAAGTGTTTTTCACTTTTAAGCCTTTCCGCCTTTCACTTAGATTTATCGCAACCAAGTTTAATAAACTTTTTGGCAAAATATGAGAGCCGCATTAAACAAAAACTGCTAATTCGGTCTTTGGTAGGGATGGTCATGCCTGCCTCATGTTCAAGCTATAGCCCAAGAGACCGAACAGTACGCTATTTGCTTTCAATTGCAGGCCAGTGATCTATGATAGCAGGTCACAGCTAGTTTGGGTCGCTTTATATTCGCACATACCTTCAATTTTAGGCCTTGCTCTTCTTAACAAACCCGGGTTTAAGGGCTTGATCGTCTCTGGTCACACCAAGAGAGTAAATCTGACATAGAGAAAGTAAAACTGCTTAAACTTCAGTTAACTTACACTTTTGAATCATCAAGTCTTCTGCCCCAAATTCGATATTTATTGCCCCGCAAAACTTAGTCGCAACGATTTGTTGTACACCTAACTTTATGGCCTACCGCAAAAATTCATTTATCTATTTGTCAGAAATACTTAACATTATTTATGGACACACAAACCGAACTGAAATGCAAACTAAACATTGACCCAAATATGTCAATTAACCCAAATAGGTGCACAACGACAGAAGTGGAGAACACACACAACAAAAAAACCAGAACGATCAAAATTGTGCACTCATCACATGATATTTTGGGTGAAAGAAAGTGAAATGGGCAGCTTATCATAGTCGGTTTGGTTATCAAGACAGACGCATCTGTTGGCAAGCCAAACAAAACTAACGAGAGAAATAAAAATTGAACGAAAATTCTAATCAGCACAATTGTGAGAATGTCGACGTATCTCAGAAAGTAGGGCAACGGCACTACACACACACACACACACACACGCACACTCAAACAAAGGCCCAAATTTATACGCACGCATTTCCTACGCGGAGAGAAAGAGTACATAAATACACCTCGAATAGCGGCAGGGTCGACGTGTTGCGCTGGGATAGTTCCCTCCCCGCTCCCCATTCTTTTTTTTCACTATTTCGTAATGGGCAATGAGCATTTGTTGTTCCACACACACACACAAATACACACCAAAGTTACCTTTCGTAATCAAATATATTCCATTTTTGAGTAAAGAGAAATGAAAATAAGACGCCAGAACTCACACACAATTTTTCTCTTTCCACTTTCATAATACTCTTGGGGGGGGACTGCATACTTGGTTGGTTCTCTCTCGAGTTGGCTCGTTAATGTGACAAATAAATATAAACAAACACCGAACAACTACTGTATGGATTCTACTTATAGTTCAGTTAACCTGCAAGTGCTAAAATTTCAATCAACTTTGAGTTCACATCGGGGGGCTATACGAAACATCTAGTATCGAATTTTAACACATTTTTAGAGTTCAGACATTGTATTATATTAGGTACATATTTGTATTACGATTATTTGATTCTATATTCAGGCTTATTCTGTAATGGTTCAAATATAATGTTCCAAAAACGGCCTTTATCCATTAGTCTGTCTTGACTACCAAATGTTACAATCGAATTAACCAATCGTTCTTAGAATTCAAAGCTTTAACCAATTTCGATCCTTTGAATTTGGACCTCATAATCAATTTTCGAGACATTCGAAAGATTAGGCTCGTTGGAAAGAAGCTGTTGAGGTGAAAGCGACACTACTACACCCATGATACAATTATTTTGGGAATGAGAGACAGCTATAGAATGGCGAAAAAACGACGCCAAGACGCTAACAGTCCACAACGGATTAGGCACTGAAATGAGAGTCAGCTTTGCCACCCCTGGTTATTGTATCATGACTACACCTCTCTCTAACACAAGAAAGCTTTTCAAAAGATTCATAAAGTTTTCTTCACTGCTTAGACAGGATTTACACGGTGAAGCCAATTTCATGAAGTTTGTGAAAAGTGCTTTCGTTTGTAAGAAAGAGCTGTAAAGCATAATACAACAATAAAGGTAGGGTGGTGCCTGCAAGGTGCGCCCTCAGCAAAGTACTTTAAACGTTCAGTGTTTTGCGTACTCTTGAAGAGTACTCAGTACTTAAAATAAAACGTAAGCGCCTTACCTTCTTTGTTGTATCATGACGTGGAGAGGCACGCGGCACCACTACACCACTTTCCCATAGGCATTGCCCGTTAAAATATTGCGAATTTTCACTAACCCCGTCCAGATCACGACCTAAGTTAAAATACAATCCAGTCACGCGGGAATCCCTCTGGATCTTAAAATCCCAAATCCCGCGCCCATCTCTAATCCAGATAATGGACCTGCTGCAACTTAAAAGTTACCGAAAAATGCATTCATTTAGAAGTATCCGAAAAAAAGAAGAGATATCCGGGATTACAACAATCCCAAACGTTATCAGAAGTCGGTCAATTCCAAATTTTCTCATTTCAAGTACGAATAGGATTGACTTGATCTCGGATATCTCGGATCCAGTACGACTTTTGCTTGAAATTTCAATCAATCCTTTGGTAGAACTCAACAAGATAAGTAATGACCATACAACTGAATGTAAGAAGAAATTTAAGGAAAGATTTGCAATGTGTACCCGCGAATTTACATATGTGTGCTGTCTGTGTGCAAAGTTTGGTTCGATTAGCTCATGGAAAATCGAAAAGCCACATCCAAATTTTCTGATGGACTTTTTATACAATGTTCCCATTGAAAATGGGAAAAGGGGGATCATGAAGTTGTGCGAATGTATGTAACAGGGAAAATATATATATATATATTCCTGATTTAGCCATGTCCGTCTGTTTCTATGCTATCTCGTCAGTTTTAAAGCTACCGCCACCAAACTTTGCATGAAGTTTACTGGTACAAATACGCTGCACATTTGACGGAACCGGCCGGATCGGATGACTATAACATATAGAAAAACTAGTTCTAGTGAGAACAACTTTTTTGTTTTTAATGCAAACGTCTCTCAACTCAGTATTTACTAGTTTTGAATGCTTCTCCATGATTCTGCCAAACATGATCGAAATCGGGCATCTATATAGTATAGCTGCCATAGAAAAGTAGGGTTAGAAAAATAGTCTTAGTAAGAAAAACTTTTTTGTTTTCAATGTAGACCTCTTTTAAACTGGCATATATTTATTTTATAAGCTTTCACACAATTCTTCAAAGTTTTGTCAAAATCGGATGACTATAGGTTATAGCTGCCATATGACTGATCGGTCGAGAAACTAGTTTTAGTGAGAAAAAATTTTTTTGTTTTCAAATTGTGTATTTCTTAGTTTGCTTTGCTTTTTCATGATTCCACTTAGTTTGATCGAAATCGAACATCTATATAGTTAAGCTGTCATACAAAAGTAGGTTTAGAGAGAAAAACTTGTTTGTTTTCAGTGGAAGTGTCCTTTAAAATTATCAGAAAACGTGCTGCAAGGGTATACAAACTTCGGTCGAGGCGAAGTTAACTTTCCTCAAATTTTTTTCTATGGATTTTTTTTAATAAAATACCAAAATTTGCTTTTGTAGATTAGAATACCCTCTTAAGTAACCTAAAAAAATACGAAAAGAAGTGGTTCGCCCACTGATTCTCTAAGTAACCGTACACAGAAAAAAAAATCTGAAATCAATCCGAAACGGGATTGAAAACAGGGTAATTCCGGAGCAGGCTTAAAATGATCCTGTTTTTCGGAAATAAAAAAAAAATGGTGAGTGATATCAATCTTTTTTGGGATCGGATCAAGATTATCCGGGATTACCCTGTTTTCAATCCCGTTTCGCATTGATTTCTTTTTTCAGTGTACTAAAGTTTTGACAAAGAATTTGTTTCATATTCTCTTTTGTGGCTGAAATATTTTATTTATTAAAAATTGAGAAATGTTTGGCTTTTTTGTAGCTAAAAAGGAAGATAGCTCAAGGGCGCATCAACAACTAAATGACTTTAACTCCGTTTAGAGTTATCAAATGATTTAAAACACAAAATTAGTTTCTAAATTATTATCACACCTTTTCTCCATTATCTCAAAAAAAATCTCAAAATAGTTGTTGCCCGCAATTAGCCCAATTATTCGCATAATCTGTCTGTTCGCTTATTACTTTTTGGTGTTAATTTTTATTTGTTCAATTTAAACAATTCAATTCGTGCCATACTCAGGCACAGTTAACCTTGTAACATTTTTTTATTCTAAACAAATAAACCGCGCAAGTGCGTGCTTTTTTAACATTTGTGTTTTTTTTACGCTTTATTTGTTTAGCTGATTTTTTTGGCAAAAAAAACCTTCATTTTGAAAAATGTTAACAAAGCAACACCCACCACATAAAGCTAAAGAAATTGGTTGTGGCTTTCAAAAAACCTGACTAGGTTAGCCTTCGAAATGCCCGGCGCTTAAAGCTGACACAGTTTCTGTTACTTTTACTTGATGCTTAGGCCTTTTTTTCGGCCAGATAAATATATATACACGGTTTTTTTTGTTTTGTTTTTTATATAATTAAGTGAGGCAGCAAAACAATTAAGAAATCAGAGAGTAATTGCAGCTGCCGCCCACACGACAGCAGCCGCTTTCTTTTTTAATTGGTTGGAAAAAAGAAAGAAATGAACATAAATATGAGTTGAACATGAAGTGTTAATCAAATCAAGCTCAAATTTCCTGCCTGCAATGTGTGCATAGAAAATTTCGCTTTCATTTATGCCCGCCTGCCTCCCTCCCCCTGCCCTCTTGCACTCTCTTTACTTTGTAGCCTTATCTTATCAAGGCAAAAAAAAATACACCTAAAAAATTGTTTATATTTAACAAAAAAAAAAAAAAAATAAGAAGAACAATATTGCTATAGCAAAATAAATAGCACAAATGTGCATTATCAGCAGCAACATACACACACACATACACACACACACAGAGATTACCCATACACAGGCAGTAACCTCAATTTGAACCGTGCGATTGTGGGGCACTGTGTTATCAACATGTACAAAACAACAAGCGAAAGTTGACTGGCATTTTTCGGGGGTCTCTCTCACTCTCCCTCCCTCCCCCGTCTCTGATAAGCTATTGATTCCCCGCACGCAAAGCTCCCATCAGCCACAATTACTTCAGCCACCTTCATTTGTTGCTAATGAAAAATTTATGCACTTTGTGTGTAACCTTATTAAGTTGAATGAACTAACTAAGTACTCGTACTTGAGTCAATTCAAATTGAAATAATTATCTAAACACTTCCGCATTTTAAATGCGACCCTGAACTTGAACTTTGCCACAACATTTTGTTTTAACTAAAATCATTAAAAAGTGAAACAAAAAACCGTCCCGTCAGTTCATGAACTCTTTGGTCAGGTGTGAAGGCTAAAGTAGCTGAAATAAATGCTAGAAACAAAAACAAGTTTTCCACTACTTAGTTTTGCATTTAGTTGGTGTCCAAATTTTAAAAGTCATTTGCATACATATTAACATAACGCCGACCGGTGCTAGGAATGTGCCGTGCTGCGGCGATGCCGACGACTCATTGACAAAAACTAGTGAAATGAGTTCTCCTAGGGTCTCAGTTGTTTATAAAAAGTTGATAATTAAACAGAGCATTAGTTGTTGGCTTTCTCAATGCCAAAATATGTTTAAACCAACAGAGAAGTTGCTTTTGACAGCTGAGGAAATATTCGTATGGAGATACAGAAAACAGGCAGAGAGCTCTCAAAAGTTTTTCTCTTTTGCTGACGACTCAAAACACAAAGTTAAAGGCATTACAGATACTAAATCGCCGACACCGGCACTAAAAACTGAAAATATAGAGCAGAAGTGCCTGCAAGCTATACGCATAGGCCGCATTTGTTATGCGTAAAGCGGTTTGCGCATAGCGATATTTCAACAACAAGTTTGTATGTGTGTGTCTCTTCTCTTTCTTTGATTTGAGCACTAAATACACAAATATAAATTATTATGCGTTTGTATTTGCAACATTTGTTGTTGTGCGCTGAATGATTGCGTTAACCTCAGATAGCCACAAGCACTGGGGTTCTTTATCTTTATCTTCAGGTTGTTGTTACTTCAGAATTTATATTTATTTCTGTACCCAACATTTGGAAGTTCATTATAAAAAAAACTACCTTAATAAGTATTAATAAGAAGAGATTACTATCAAGTGCGATTTAAAGAGGACTCATTACCTTAAAAGACTCGAAAGAGACTTGCAAAGGACTCCACAATGGATCGAATCTGTGCAGAACAACGGGCTATAACAATTCTTTAAGGAAAGTCGCAGCTAAGGTACCATTTTCGTACGACAACAGTATCATTCATGATCACAAAACAAGCGTATTTTTGACATTTTTATACCCTGTTCCCATTGAAAATGGGAAAAGGGGGATCATGAGGTTGTGCGAATGTATGTAACAGGGAGATGGAAACATTTCCGACCCCATAAAGTATATATATTCTTGATCAGCATGAACAGCCGAGTCGATATAGCCATGTCCGTCTGTCCGTCCGTCCGTCTGTCCTTCTGTCTGTCTGTATGAACGCGTCGATCTCAGAGATTATAAGAGATAGAGCCACAAATTTTAGCATGAAGGTAGTCTTATGCCGTACGCAGATCAAGTTCAGATTTGGAAAATTCCCACCCGTCCCCCTTTTATCCCCAAAAAACCTAGACCTCCTCTAATCCTAGACCTAAAAAACAGTCAGATCCACAATTTTCAAGTTAGAGCCTCGTGTTTTAGTATACATCAAGCTAGGCCCAATATCTATCTATTCTGAAAAGCACAATCAGATCGGACAAAAAAACACCGGAGCTATAAGCGAAACAGTGAAGCCGATAAGAGCACCACCCAGTTGTTAGTCAGGACTAGAAAAAAGGGTTGCCTACATTCAGGATGACAATTTAATAGCTGTTACAAAAACCGGTTACATTCATCTTCAAAAATTCAAAATCAAATAAATGAAAACAAATGAACAGGGTATTGGCAGGGACTGCAGCGCCCTTACTTGTTTTTTATTATTTTTAATAAATTTTTTATGTATGTTTTATTCGTTCTACATCCAAAAGTAAGCTTCGGTCTATTTTTTAGTTGCCACAGTAAGGAAAAGAATTTTGTGATTTAAGTTTAAAGTAAAAAATGTTTAGTTCTTGGCTGAACAATAATAAGTACGAAAATAACTGGTCTAAAAATGATTTGTAAACATCTTCTGAATTAATCTTAATTTGCAACTGATCACTTTGAAAGGGTAATAGCTTCTAGACACTTACACAAGAGCATACGTTAAGACCGGCCCTGCCTGCCTTTGATATACGAGTTACCCAGGGGCATTAATGTTGAATTGACTTGCCTTATGTTAATTCACAGAGCATTAACATGAATGTATACATATCAACATAATGTTGAAAAATGGCGCATGCTACTGCGAAAAGTATGCAACGTTTGTATAATAACCTTTAAAAATATTTCTTTGAAATTCCTTAATAATCTATAATCCAGAGCTACATGTCAATTATATTAGAGTGCAAAGAAATAGATTTTTCACTCTAGCTAAGGTAATGATATATCCATTTAATTATCCAACGGAGCTGAAAATCATTCAAAGGATATGAAAAATGAGCATCCTTGGATGATTTTCAGCTCCGATGGATGATTAAAAGGTTGCTAAAGACACATCTAGTCCAAATGTATCATGCATACTTTTCTACCACTTTACCACAGGCAAATAATTTGCACAAATTTTGGCCTGTTTTTAACTTATCTTTTGTTTTAAGTCCAGTTAAATCTGCAATAATAACTAAATAGTAAAATTTTAACGGAAACTTGGGCAAATTAATTCACTGTAAGTCAGTTTTACCTACAAAAAGAGGCAGCAGCAGTAAGGCAGCAATTGTAATACTGATATATTTATACTATTATTATTACACAATTATATTCAGCTGCTGCTGAACTCACACAATGTTACTATTCCACTGACCCATCTCAATTTCACAGACAACGAAAGTCAATTTATCATTTCTTTTGCATTGACACTGACCTTGTCTCGTATCTAAAACCAAATGATGAATGTTATACTTAACCTAACAAAAGCACTGCCCGCCGAGATAATTAATTAAAATTTTAACGGTTTATTGGCTATGCAGTTAGACATTGAACAAAAATTTGGCAAAATAAATAAAGCAAGATTTTGGGTTGACCTTTAACTGGATGATGATGTAATATTATTTATATGAATGTTACTCCTTAGTCATAGTTATAAAAACACACGTGTTTTGATTGAAGCTCGGTTTAATGATTGTACGCTTTTTCTCCCTCTCTCGCTGTGTTTTGGGCTAAGTACAGGGCCAACAGCAAAAAAGTTGCAAATAATGAAGGCAAATCCATAACCACAATGTCAATACAATAAAAGTATGGAGTCGCAGTCTCTCTCTTTCTCTCTCTCTCTTTGTGTTGCTATAAATATACAAAATATATAAAAGTCTTTACATAAATTCAAGTACGCTTGGCGTATTTTTTTTTGTATATGCGAATCGAAAATAATTGTAGGACTGAAAGGGGCCGAAAACAATTGAAATTCACAGTAAATAAAAATAGGCAAAATAACGACAACAAATGCACGAAATGCGAAATATATATATATATATATAAAACTGTGGGCCATGGCTTCTCAAGTACACAAAACGGACACAACACACACAATCAATGTTGTAATATGAGCGAAAAGTTACAAAATATGCAATTTAAGGGCAGCCAGTGGCCCTTTAAACCCTCGACAAACGGCCCTTTAGTCCTTACAAATCAGCTTTTAGTGCAAACCACATGATATTATTAGATATTGGATGCAGGGCTTACAAATAATGTAAAAAAAATAACTAACTGTTGTTGTAGAGCCCTTTGGTTAGATTTTGGTTATTTGCATTACCACCAAAATTGCTTTTACTTCGTTTTTGTAACAAAAAACAACAAGTATGAAAGTCTTAAAAGCGTTTATTTAACACTAAAAAGTGTTTAGGTGTGAAAAGTGCTGCCCATCATAAATTTTTGTTGTTGCTACAACTCGACTATTGCTTTTACTTCGTTTTTATAACAAAAAACAACAAGTATGAAAGTCCCAAATGCTTAACTAAAAAGAGTTAAGGTGTGAAAAGTGCTGCCCATCAGCCAGTGCTGCCCTTCAAAACTGTTTGTTTTTGCTACAACTCGACTATCGTTCAACCGATCTTCGCCATTCCTTTGACGGATTGATAAATAATACTGATTACTAAATGTTTTCATAAGGTACGAACCTTTTATCTATAAAATTGTAGAAAATATCGCGTATTTTCCAAATTGCAGGTGCGGCAGAAGGCGTGGCATAATTTGAAAACAATCTACAGCCGCCTGGAAGTCTAAGAAGTGACCGATCGAAAAGGAAATCGAGCTCAGACTTGATTTCATAAACTCAGATTACATTTTCCTTGGCTTAATTTTTCCAAAAAAAAATTACTCATACGGCTCGTCAGCCCCGCGCTCTAACTAACTAACCATGTATTTATAATTTCTATTATTTTTTTTTGTTATTGTTATTGTTATGCCAAGACTTATTATGGTTTTTGTTGCTACCAACAACTCGTTAGAATTTTTTGGCCAAAACGTTCATTGACCCCCTCGGCTCAAGGTTAAATGCTGATGCGTAATAATAATAAAAAAAAAGAAACAAAACTACTACAACAGAGACGTTTCACACTTTTTTTTGTGTGTGCGGCTCGAAACGTGTTGCCATAGACGAAAAGTCCAAGCCAAAACACAATCAAAATAATACCCAGTCCCGGCCCCAGCACCAGCACCAGCCCCATGTGCGTGTGCCGCCTCGTTCGACCAATTTGTGAGTTGTTGCCGGTTGCGTTTAGAATTTTTGAACATTTTTACTACACCAAGTGGAACTTTCTGCTGCGTCAGCCGCACAAGCTTTGAATTTGGTTCTCGGTTCTTGGTTCTCCATTCTGTAATTACGTACTTTGACTTTGATTATCATTTCTATGTACGTGTATGCGGCGGCATGTATTTACTTTGGCGCTTTTTTTACGTTATTTGTTTAAGCCATGTGCTTCAGTTTTTAGCCCGGCTTTTGTACCGGGTATTGTATTTCTTTTTTTCCATATTTTTTTGGGGCTATTGTCTAAACAAAGTATTATTATTTTTGGTGCTTTTTTTTAATTAAAATAACAATGCCGCAATCAGCAGTGATTTATTTCTAAAAAATTTAGCTCCATTCTTTTTTTTTTTGCAACTTTTATCGCTCAGAACACTTGAAATCATAAGGCTTACAAGTTTGTTGTCTAAGTCTTTTGTTTTTGGGTTTATTTTTAGGAAACTATTTTTGTTTTCTTTTTACTTAATTAATAAAGGAGGATTTTCAGATTGTATTAAATGGCAATTTTTATCGAAAGTATTATGATTAAGCTGTTAACTAAAGCATTGAACTGTAGTGGATATCCTAACGTATCAACTCTAACGTATCAACGTATCAACTCTTTCGCTCTTGTTATAGCAACAACAGATTCTAAAATTCAGATTAGATGATAGTTCTCTCAAACGGTTTCACCTGCTAAAGCTGTTTCGGTTTTCGTCAAACCTGATTTAGTAAACATAGAACATTGCTAAGCTTAAATTCTACAAGCAACTCCGACTGGAAAATTAGAACACGGCCGAATAATATCCAGATTTTTACAGAGAACTAAAGTTTGGGATGGAGAACTTGAGTTATTTTCAATGGTTGGGCGCTTTCGAGACGCCATCAATGGTAGCCCTACACCATCAATCAATTTAGATAGTTAATTTTTCAAAGCTTTAAATAAAATATAAAATATTGAAAATAAAGCCAATTGAAGCTACTTTCCGAAGACACTACAAAAAAAAACTTGTGATCTTAGATATAAATTACATAAAACACCTAAATTGTTTCTGTAATTGATTGAAGGCTTACAAATTATTTTCATGCTCTGAGGTAAACGCAATTGAAGTTTGTTCCAAATTCCGAGTCGGTTTTCATGTAAACGTTGCCATGTAGAGCTTAATCCGAGCAATGTTATAAGGAAATTGGCAAACATTTTAATGGTTACTAGATCAGGTTTGAGGAAAATTGGAATTGCTTAAGCTGTTGAAACCTATAGCTCAATGCCAAATGGATTTAATTCGTCAAAAATAGACGACCTGATGTAGTGGCTACATAGAAAACAGCGAGATTTTAATTAGAACAAGAATGGAAGTCGGAACGACCCATATATCTGAAAAACTGTTGGAGATATGACGTGTTTCCTAAATTGTGGGGGCGGGAGGGGGCGTTTTCAAAATTGAAAATAAACTTAATCTGCAGACATAAGAGGCATATGTCCAATACATGTCAAACCTCTATCTCGTACCATATCTGAGATCTGTGCTCTCATACGGACAGACAGACGGACATGGCTATATCGATTCGGCTGTTGATGGTGATGAAGAATATATATACTTTATGGGGTCGGAGATGCTTTCTTCTGGCTGTTAGATACTTTTGCACAAACCTATTATACTTTATGTACGTACGTACGTTTATATTGAATTCTTATGAAAATTTTCCACTATATCCATTGCAATTTGAATACACGAATTAAAAATAGTATATCTCCGCTTAAAAAAATCCAAGAATTATATGCGACTTTTTTTTTAAAGCTTAGGAGTGGTACTTAATGACAATATCAAAGTATGTCCAAAAAGTCAAAAATGTTCCCCACAAAACGAGCTTAAAAAGGTTCCAAAAATGCAAGTTCCCCATAAAATACATTTGAAGCAAAAAAAATTAACAAAAACACGTGATGAACCCTTTCCGAAAACATATTCGGGTTCAGCACCGGAAATCATCTAGAATCACCAACAACTCTTAAATATACTTCAATATTTCTTGTTTCTTAGTGTGGTTAATCGGGCCAAATGATAAGGCTCTCAATGGATTTTATCCAGCGATAATAGTATTTCAGTTTTGAATCAATCTAGTAAATTATTTAAAATTTGAAATGCACTCCAAATAAGTTTAAAAATAGCATAATATCGTCTACAGTATAACAGAGATATAGGGCTTTTGCTGGAACAGAATAATAAAACTGTAAAATAATATACTCATCTTAATCGGAGAAAATATAGAAATATTTTGCACTAGATAAAACACAATTTAAGGAATATAAAATTTATATAAAATATAAATTTGGCATAATGCATTGTCACATTAATTGGCCTAGTTCAAAACGTCTTAACAAACGATTGAAATAGGTAAGAATGTAACAAAACTTCATCAGCTAATAATAATAGTATTCTGTTTTATTATTCTGTTCTTTTCATGAACCTTTAAAATTATCCAAGTCGATATCAAACGGAGTTGGAAATGTAGTAATTGTAAAATTAACTGGCAGGATAAGGGAAATCGTAAAAGACGGTGCCAAAAAAAGTTATATTTCGTATAAAACCAGGCGTTGGTCGACCAAAAGACAAAAAGGTCTACAAATGTATAAGACGATGATTGGATTTGTTTACAAAGATTTCATGCAGATTGATATGCTGTCATTTGCTGACTGTAAGATAATTATACAATAAATTTATACAAGTTCTTTCTAATCTTGAAAAAGCTTGAAGCAAGCAGGAAACATAACTTTTTCTACTTATGAAAGCTGATTACATTTGCAATTGCCTTATAAG
The DNA here is from genome assembly GCA_035044985.1 of Lordiphosa fenestrarum. Taxonomy (NCBI): domain Eukaryota; kingdom Metazoa; phylum Arthropoda; class Insecta; order Diptera; family Drosophilidae; genus Lordiphosa; species Lordiphosa fenestrarum. The sequence goes on from JAWNNO010006662.1 coordinate 81,811, forward strand.
CAGTTCTCTTCAACTTAACAATTATTCGTATTAAAAAACGCCTTTCGTTTTCTGCTTGAATTTTAACACCGTTTTTTTATGTTTTTTTTGGTCAGCTTTTCAAATTAAAATTGACTCATTTAATAATTTCATAATTTCGCCCACCCCCTTCTTCAACAAAAATTACTTAAATTTGTTGCTTATTTTGAAACTGGGTTAACAATTTGTGGGTATTATTATAAAAAAACACTCTTTTTTTTACTCTACTGCGAAGGCGTTAATTACGCAAAAGGTAAACATTTCTATTTTGTACTTATGAATGTCCGCTGAATCTCTCTCGTTTTGAGAGAGTTTTTTTTGTTTGTTTGTTATTGTCTCCATGCCAATTGGTCAGCATTTCAATTAGCAACATGCGAATCTGGTCTGTAAATCAGCACTGAAAGAGACATAGCTGACTGTAGGTGGTGGTGGGCTTTGTATGAGCTAACGGTACTTGTATATATATAAATATAGTTTTGGGCATGTTGAAATTGTGGAAATTTTATGTGAAGAGACTGACTGTCAGCTATTTAAAAGGTTTAGAAATTGGAAAAAATTGCAGTTATTACCAGCTGATCCTAATTTTAAATTCCTCCCCATTTTGATATATATTTTAATATATCTATTCTTCTTTTCTTTCAGGTAAGCCTTACGATTTGAAATGAAAGTTTTGTTAAACAATTGAAAATGAGTAAGTTATGGCTTGTGAGACATTACCAAAGAATATAAAATGCATAGATGTAGCATCATTACATAGATACAATTAAATGATTTTTATGTAAGACTGACTGTATTTACACGGTGAAGCAAACTTCATGAAGTTCTCTTAGTAGGCAAAATGGAAACTTTTTATAAAGGAAAGTTTTAAATTCTCAACTGATTCTCTCGCCTGCTAAGAGAATTCCATGAAGTTTGCTTCAACGTGTAAATCCAGTCTAAGTCGACTCGATCTTTGAGACTGAAAATAGTTTTTGAAATATATTCAATTCATCGGGAAGTACACCTCCAGATGACCAATTTTCAGTCACGTCAGTTTCTTTAAGGAATGCTTGATTTTTTCTAACTCATGAAACTTAACGTTAAGTCCATAAATCTCAATAAACTTAATTAAAAGTGAGTTTGAGCTCGCTTTGAATGCCATTTTAGTGTTAAAGCGCTGCCAATCTGTTCATTTAAAGACCTTCTAGCAGCATTCAGCGCTGCCAACTCGTTTTGAATGTAATTATCAGCTGCAGCCAAGAGTTTTCGAGCTGCCATGATGTATTTGAAGGGTTTCAAAGCTCTGCCAACTCGTTTTAAAATTAAAGTATGTAAAGTAGTACTTAAACTAAGTTTTTGCATAAGTAAATATAATGCTAAGACACAGTCGTTTCTTATCATTTGAACAACTTTATTAGACCCTTCTTAGATAAATTTCACGGAAAACGTTCAGCGCTGCCAACTCGATATTTCTATTTGTAAGATACCTTTTTCTTTACATTTGAAGAACTTTTTTAGACACTTTTTAGAACGACAAGCTATCGAAAAAATTCTAGCGCTGCCAACCCTTCTCAGAATGACAAGCTCTCCAAACAACTTCTAGCGCTGCCAATTCGATTGTTTATGCAATTGATATTTCTATTTGTAAGACAAATCTTTTCTTTTCATTTGAACAATTTTCTTATACTCTTCTTAGAATGATGAGCTCTCGAACAATTTATAGCGCTGCCAACCATTCTTAGACTGACAAGCTTTCGAACAACTTTTAGCGCTGGCAGCTCGCTTTTTTAGGCGATTTGTAAGACGCCTCTTTTCTTTTTCATTCAACAACTTTCTTAGACACTTCTTAGAATGACAAGCGATCGAAAAACGTTAATTGCTGTCAACCCTTCTTAAAATGACAAACTCTCGAACAACTTATAGCGCTGCCAACTCGCTTTTTAAAGGCAGTTGAAAATGGTTCTTAGTTTGAATCAGAAGCTCTTAAAGTGCTTACTGTCTGTTTCAGAAGAGAATTGATTTTCAGTTCCTCTGGACTTGAAAGTTTCTAAAGAACTTTCAAATACAGTAGAACTTCTGTACTACGAACTTCTGTATAAGGAAGATTTCTTTAAAGAGAATTAATTTCCAAAAACCTGCAATTTAGTTCAATATTCAAACAACTCTACGTATATTACAAATTTTCTTTATACAAAAAGTTTCTTCTTGTCCCTTTGAGATTTGCTATATAGAAGTGCGACTGTACTTTTAGCTTGTTTCAAGCCAACTTAAAAGGCTGATCATTTCTGTGGAAATGTTCCAGTTACTAACAAAATATGTATCTAGGGTTTTTTGAACCGAAGTGGCGGCTGTTTGAAAATCTGATATTATAATGGAGTGCTGCCAACTTGTCTTTATATATCTCTGAAGAATATATCTATCTTTAATCACATACACCTAGGTCTTGGACTATTTAATATGATTTTAGAATGCCAAAGTTGCTGTCATTCTTTCCCATACATTCTCAAATGTATGAAAACTGCTTAATAAGCTAAAAATTGAAATAAAATGCAAGAGAACTGCCAACTTGTTTTGAAAACGTTGCAGAGTAACTTTAAACACAGCTTAAAAATCGTATAAAAAGCTAGTTTAAACTGTTTCCAAAGACTTAAACACTAAAAAGATGACAAACAAGATTCATTTAGCAGTTAAAACTCGGCTTACAAGTCAAAATACATAAAAATGAAAAGGGAACTTCCGTAGGCCAACACAAAAAAAAAATTTGCAAAATGAAAGAAACAAAAAGCATGAAACACAAAAGATCACACATAAAACTCATTTTTCAACACAAAACAAAACCCCTAAAAGCCAAAATAAATAATAAAAATTCCAAAGAGAACAAAAACTAATTAATTCAGTCCCGGGAAAGATAATCATAACCATATAATGATGATCACCAGAGAAGTTGGTCCGAGCATAGAGAATGAAACACACAAAAGAAATGTACAAGAACTGCTCAAGCGTCAGCCGGGGCCAAGCCAAGCCAAGCCGAGACGCAATTTGACTATCTCTCTGCCCTTTTTCTGTTGTTCCTACAAGTAATTTTTGTACATTTATAATTGTTCACCTCCCAACAACTACACAAACTCTAAGAACCTAACTTTTTGGCTTTCGGCAGCCAAAAGAACAGCCGTTTCGTGGTTGACTATCAAAAGATCAAGCCACCTGCCCTCAACGACGATCAACCGGAACAAAAACATCTTCTTGCATTTGCAATGAGCCAAGAAAACAAAAAAAAAATAAACAGCAGCAGCAGCAGCCGCTTGTCAGGCCCTTGAAAATTGCCTAAAATTTATTTCAATCCTTTAAGCACTAATTTTAAATTAGATTCCAATTGCCCAGTTCCCTTTTGGGCTATTCTGGCGGCGCTTTTTGTCTGGCCTCTTCGGTTGAGGAGCAGCTGTTGCGGTTTTTTATTTGTGGCATCTGCTCAGAGTTCAGACTTTTTGTTTTCGCCGATTTTTATCGCATTTGAAAAATTTAATTGGCTAACTGAAACAATGCAAAAATTTGAGTTACTTATCTGTTCTCGTCTCATCGGTGTGTAATTATGTGTGGGGCGGTTCAGAATAGAATGGATCATTAGTCATTTGAAGAGGCAAGAGAAGGAATATGTTTTAAATACATATTACGCATACGCCTAGTGAACCAGCCCAGGATGGAAATTAATGAATGAAATAGAGAAATGTCGGAAAATTAAATGTTGAAATGTTGACATTTCATTTTGAATGTCTCGCTTATATATGCACCTACTATATGGGCGGACAAAACTTGGCAACAGGTAGACAACTGTGGGTGACAATTAAGAAATTTCATTGCTAGGTTCTGAGGGGCAATGCAACAGTTGAGGTGGCATCTAAGTGGTGGTGTCAAGGGAAGAAATGTTCTTTTTTAATTAACTAAGAAATCCAAGAGCCTTGGATAAGCCAGTTTATTTTTGTACAATTTACCTCAAATTAAGCTCTTTCTTGCCTTTGCAAGTTTCCGGGCTTTTTTGAATCCCTTTCTTTTGCCTCTGTAGAGAAATTGTATGGACTGTTGTGATGACTTGCTTAAAATGCTTAAAATTCTAATTTTGGACAGAACTTCCTGTTATACTCACTTCAATTGTAAGTCTATGCTTCGATTATAACAACTCTTATATTAATAGAAGTTCGTAAAATCAACTTTTACCCCTGGATTAGTTCAATATCCAACAAATTTTAGCAAATTTTGCATAATATATTAAGCTTCAGCACTTCATTTCTAATGAAAAAGTCTGGAATCACAGAAATATGAATATAAGTTGGCTTCAACTCAAAATAAGAACCATATATTCTCTTAAACTTTGCTTGAAATGAGCACAATTCAATTCAACTCGACCACCGCATAGGAAGGTAAAAGTAGTCATTCAGAAGTGCTTCTACACAAATGTGTGCAATAGCCCAGTGAGCTAAGACGTCGACCACTGGTCCAGTGCAAAAAGGTCTAGAGAAAAACTTAGAGCAGTGATATTTGAAATATAGTCTCCAATGGTCTGCAGGCAGATACAGTTTGTTACCCCTTCCGCCATGCCAAAAAAAAGTTTTACCTATTAATTTTTAGATGAGATTCTTAACCTATATTCTTTAAAGTTTTCATGAACTTATCCGATGTTGGCATGGCAAAGTTATAAATATAAAAGTATATAAATAAAACGTTGCATACTTTGCAGAGTTTGTTAATTTGTTTACGTACTTGTTAATGCTATGTTTATTAACAGAAGGGAAGGCTATTTAACATTAGTTCCCCTAAAAAAAGGGTATATTGAAGGGCCCGTTATGTATAGTATTTATAATCACTAAAATTCATAAAGATCGCATATTAAATAGCAGAGTTATGGGGGTTAAGACAACACCTTGCATACTCTCAGCATGCTCTGTATTCTAACATAATGTTGATATGTTCACCTTAATGTAAATGGTCTGTTAATTACACAATAGGGGAAGACAGGGGAAGACAATAAAAATGAATTCCCCTGAGTAACTAAGTGAATCTAAAATTGATGCATTTCAGTATTTTTAATAAGCGACTTACACTTTTTTGTTTTTTCAAATAACTCGCTAACCCCTTTCGTTTGTTCCCCCATTATAAAGAACCGGTTTTTCAATGTCCAGATAGTCAAAATTAACCGAATGTATTCGAATTTAAGTACCACACAGAAAAAAACAGATCAAAAAAAAGATCCATTTGGACTGGATATGTCTTAACTATTCTTTTAATCATCCAAAGTTCTTGAAAATCAACCATTTGATAATAATTTTTCATATCATTTGGTTGATTTTCAGCTTCATGGGATGATTAAAAGGATATTTAAGACATATCCAGTCCAAATGGGTACGGAAAATCATCCAATGGATATTTTTAAATATATTTTTTATTCTCCTCGTGTATTTAGGGATAAAAAATAAAACAATAAAGTGGATCAAGCCCAACTTACAAAGTTTTAAGGTGTGTGAAGTGCTGCCCATCGCCTTAGGATTCAATGCTGCCCAGCTTTATAGTTTCATTTGCTTATAACTCGACCATCGTTCATGCGATCTTCATCAATTCTTCAAAGAATTGATAAATAATGCTGGTTACTGAATATGCGTTCAAGGTAGGAAGTGTCTTTTTCCAAAACTGTGGAAGATATGTCGTTTTGAGGGCGTGGCAATAATTGAAATCAACTTAATTTACCTGCAAGTTAAAGAAGTTTTGTTTCTAACATATGAAACCTCTCAATTTTTACTATTTTAGAGTGACAGACTGACGTACATGATAATATCAACTTGCCTGTTGACGCAGATCAAGAATGTATATGACATTGGCTACCAATTTTCGATGTGGTCCAGATTAGTTATCTATAATATCTAGAAATCTTTGGTATAACGTAATAGACAATTAACTCCTCATGCTTTTGCGATACCTTACATACAGGTATAAATGCTCCACGATTAACAAAGCTACAGATAGAATGGCAATTCCCATTTCAAGTGAGCCCTTTTATGGCAGTTAGTCATCTCTTTTAAGGCCTAGAATACCGAGTTGACATAATAAACTTCTCTGAAGAATCTCATTGAACATAAATAACACGGACTGATGTTGGCAGTATGAGTTAGAGACATTGTCATCACTTACATCCCCCACGTTGGGCGCCATTTTATAGAGTCCGAGTTGCTGCCTTCTGGTTGTTACAAATAATTTGTACAAAATACCAAAAATAAAGCAATAAGTTACGCGTGACGTGACTTAACATTTCTCCAGCTTTAAAAATACAACACCAAAATGCCCTTTGTTTGTGCTAGGGTAACCACCACATTGAGTGACCCCCTCTCTTAACTCAATGATATATGTATGTATTTTATATATGATTAATTAGACACACATTTTTGGGGCGTGACGGGCTCAGTGGTTGTGTGTGTGCGTATGTGTGTGTGTGTTTGTCAAGCCCTGTGCCAAGGCATGCAGCACTTCTCATGACTAATAAAGAGGCCCGCAAAAACTGCGCCTTCCTAAAATCATAAAATAAAATACCAGTAAAAGAGAAGGCAGGCTAAAAGCCGACATATGTAAAATGTGACAGGCAACAGCGCCAGACGGGTTGAGGGAAGGGAAACTTGGACTTTGCATTTATACATAAATGAGAAGAACTTGCATACTCACACCCAAAAAAAAAAAGAACACAACAGTTTTTGTATTTATTTCCCTTCTTTTTTTTGTGTTGTGTTGTGTTGGGTTGTGTTGCATTTCAAGTCAACGACGAAATTGAATCATTTGACAAAGCTTTATCAGTTTTTTTCGCTTATTCGTTTCTCTCGAAATGCAAATTATGCGTTTAGGTAGAGAAACACTTTTGACCCAAGGCAAAAGGACTGAGAACCGAGCAGCAGAAGTTGTCGTAAATCAAAACTTGACGGCACATTTGACATTTGTGGCCGGGCTGTTTGTGCCTGTTTGGGGTTAACGAATTGACAAATTTTTGGTTTCAGCAAATCTCTGCCAAAGTTAATTACCCAACCCTGCCCTGCTGCTCCACCTGTTAACAATTAAAACTTTAGCTGCATGCAGAGTTAATCATTTGATTGTTTTGTTTGTTGATGTTGTTGAGTGCACAATAACAATTGCAAATAATTTACCATAAAAAAATAAAACTGAAGACAAGTTTTTCACAAGCCAAGAAAAACCACTTTCAGCCAACTAGTTTCAGTGGCCCCCCCCTCTCTCCCTCTCTCCGTCTATCTAAGTAGGTAGCCAGGCAAGTGCATCTGTATCTGAAAGATACCAGCGAACCAACCAACCGCTTTCTAAACCACCAACCAACTGACTCACATGATCCCACCGAGAGGGGTGAGGGGGTGCTGCTGCTTTCGTTTCAAATGGTGGCCCGCTCGTGTTTGTGCCACAATTTGGCCTTGAATTTTTAATCAAGTTTCGCGCACGCTAGTTGAAGTCTGCAGTGTTGCCTTCGGGGGGGCTTCATGATCATGGACTCTCTCAAAGTGAATTGTTGCCTGGTCATGTTGTGGGCACTAAAATCAAAACAAGTTCTATTGAACTTGGGTCCGTGGTCTCTCGTACACACAACACAAAACCTTTTTGGTTTTGGCCAAATATCCCAAACAACAACAACAACAAAAAATGATTAATGGAATATTATTTTACTCCAAAGCAAAAAATCTGCCTGCTGTGCAAAAAAAACAACACAAAACACGGTCTGCATAAATTTTGCCCAGTGAGAGTTACTAAAATCGTCCAAGCAGCCGCACGAAAAGAGAACCAACTCAAGAGCCAAAAGTTTAGAATTTCCATTTTCTTGTTTGTTTTCGGGCCACTTTTTTATTTGTGCCAGAAGGCAAATGAAATTCATAAGGCTTCTATTATTTCAGTGTGTGAAGAGAGTTTTGTAACTTAAAGTTGCATCTTGGGAAAGGTATTCAAAAATATTTGCAAAAATAAAAATTGTTTTTTACTTTACTTTATCCAAATTTGGTTTCTGCTTAAATTCCATTAAATACTCATATTTGACTTTATACTAACAAAAATGGGTTTCTGTTTGAATTCCCTAAACTAAACTAATTCACGGACTTTATTTTCGGACTTAATTTGAGAATTTTTCAAGCTTATTTTCAAATTGAAGCCTTAAATTTCATCATCATCATCTGGTTTTGCGTGAAAACACAAACTTTAGTACCTCAGAAAAATACCGAGAAGAGATGACAACTAAGTTAGATCTACACTGAGAGAAAAACAAGAAAATTCGTACATGAAGCTGGAGTTTTTAATATCAAAAGTTCAATAAGGGTGCTTACTGGTCAGAGCTGTAAACTACAATTAGCATTACAATTACCACTCCAATTACTATTACAATTACCATTCCAATTACCATTACAAATGCCATTACAATTACCATTACTCCCAGCAAACATTTTTTATTGCTAAAGATAAGAATGCGATTCGCCAGTAGGTATCGCCTTACTCTAGCCATATCGCATTATTATCGCATTCTCATCTCCCTACGGGATGAAATGTGACACAGTGCGATAACTTACGGGCGATAAGAAAGCGATACTTCTGGGATATAGGAAAAAGTTTCTTCTGAGCGAAAGGAAAACGATTCTTTCTGGAGATAAGAATGCGATTCATCCTAGAGGCAGGAATGCGGTTCTTCCCCCGAAGATATTCGAATTCTGTTATTTAACAGTACAGAACAGATTTCGCACCTCAGGTAAATAAGCGTTGCCAAAGTACTTTCCTTTGGTAATATTGTCGTAATAATTCATTCAACTCACTTCAAGAAGAATCGCATTCGGGTCTTCTTAGAGAGTGTAAAGCGATATATCGCTAATTCTCCGATGGGATGATGTAAAAGCGAGACCAATTATAAAGTATCGCATTCTTGCCGTCAAAATGTTTGCAGGGCTGCTACAAATATGAAGTGTGATAAAAATTTGTATAACAATTACAATCGTTTCAAATAATTCAATTATTTGGAAGTTTAAAATATTTTGGTTGTTTGCCAGTTTTATTTACATAACAAATTGGAAAAAAACTCTTAAATATTCCAATAATTGTAATGGTAATTGTATTGGTAATTGTAGTGTACAGCTATGAATCAGAGACGCTGGCAAGCTGGAGAAATACTATATAGAACGTTCACAGATTTCTCTAAACAAATATGACACCAGTCAACTGGCATTGCTCTGTCAAGGCATTCACACTGGCACCTTAAACTAATGCAAACAGCCAGTGTGTCTAAGCGCATACTTATACAGAAATATCTTGATTTAAAGAACAGGTTTTGAAATGTTTGTTTGTTTTAAGAACTGTTAAAGCTCAATCTAAGACTGTCTTAGAATTGAGTTCTTGGTGTGCTTAGTTTGAACTTTGAAAATGTTTGGTTGAAGAACTTTAATATTACAACAAAATCTAAACGTACTTATTTTAAGCCTAAGAAATTCTCAATTTACATCCGAAACAAATACCGTTAGGTTATTAAATCAATCCCCATTTGCACTCAATTCATTCAACCTGCTGTACTCTGAGATTAGTTCAGTTTTAAGCTGAACTTAACACCGATTTAGTCTTGAATCTGTTACTACGTTTATACACACATAAATTATATCTTGATTGATGCCCTTTAAAGTATGCTACGTTATTGGAAAATAATATTTAATTGGTGTATGACTTAACACAACATTTTGTTGTATATAATAATCTGGATGAATATGCACAGTCGATTATCTATGACTCTGGTCTAGCTGACTAGCAATAGCTTCGTTCTTATAGACAATTACTTAAATAAATAAAGTTTGCATACTTTGAAGGGCTTTTATCAAGATATATTTTGTTTGCATAAACAAAGTATTCCTCGAGTTGTTCATGAATCAAGAAGTTCCGTTTCATCTAAAAATGAAATGCTTGCTTTTACTTTGATCTCAATCAAAGGGTATTATAATGAGATTTGGTAAAATGGCTAACCAAACCTCATTGAGTAGGGAAACTCTGTAACTAGAACACAAGAACTCAAACCAGTTGATGCGAATTCTGGTCTCAGTTCGCTTACTTTGGCGACTTTTCTATACCCATTTAAACGCACGTTTCGTCGCTCAAATGTTACTCCACTTGGGTACTTACCTGTTTGGTTTTTAATAGCTTTCGCTTCATTCAAATCTAAAGTCATCTATCTGCTTCTGTTTCTTCTTCTGTATTTTGTTGCTTTTTTCTGTTTGCCCTGCGACCATTTCTCGGTAGGTTCTTCTTTCATTCGCCTGATGATCGCATGTTTATAAATAAGTTGAAAACGTTCAAGTTAAAACGTATAATGGGGGTAATGGCGGCGTATACATAATATGTATGAAATGTCGATTTCAAAGGCCTAGGCCCAGAGTAGCCGGCGTGTCCGTCGGTGCTTTTGAGCTTCACCTTGGGTTGGGGGTTTCGTTTACCTTTAGAAAATTGTCGGTGGCTGTAATTAAAGTTGCCAGCGGAAGTTTGGCGAGCTGTGAAGTTGTTGCGGAAATGTAATGGGAGAATCCAGCCAAAGGTCTCACAAAAAAAGTTCTACACTCTCAGCACACACATATCAAATGTTTTGTAATAATCAACATATTATAATTCTCCCTCTCTCTCTTCTTACTTTCATTGCAGGTAAACTTTTGCAAACCCATTTTATTGTTGTTGGTAATGTATGTTTGTGTGTAAATGTGTATTTCTGTGGCAAAAGCTGTCCAAACGCCTACACAGACAGGCACAGCTGCCTTTAAGCAATTTCTTTTCATGCAAAACCAAAAAAAAACCAAAAAAAAAAAAAGTAATTTGACAGGCGCGCTCAGAAATCATATGACTGACAAGTTGCCCCTTGACATACTTTTTTGTCATAGCAACAACAAGTTTTTTGTACAACAAATAAATCAAAATAATAAATTGTTTTCAATTTTTTTTAAGAGTTAAATATATAAATACCCGCCATGAAAACAAAAATGGCAAATGAGAGGGCTATTTGGATTAGTTCACTAAAGACAAAACTCATAAAATCATAAATTATGGCTTTATAAATGCCGGAAACAAAACATTAGATTGAAAAAATTGAATAAAACTGATCAAATATTGTTCTTAAGTGCCGTCAATGTTAGCTTTGCTTATCATATAGACTGACCGATCAATTCTAGCACTAAAGCAATCAAATTTTCAAGAATTCATAAACTTCAATGAAATTTCCTTAAGAAAAAAGGGTCACACTGACAGTTTACCATATTTTTAGGTGTCAGTTACCGCCAAACACAACAATAACACCTTCCAAAGTGGGCTGTTGCCTTACTATATATATAATCAGTGAAATCTGTTCAATTTTCCATGAATTCTAGTCAGTCGATATTTATCCAAATATTAAAATCAACAAGAAAGAAAGTCGGTCCAGCCCAACTATAACATACTCTGTACCTAGAAAACAAGAAAGAAAGTCGGTCAAGCCCGACTATAACCTACTCTGTACCAAGAAATTTTGTCTTTTGATCATAACTCGAAAACCGTTCATCCGATCTTCTTCATTCCTTTGGCGGATCGATAAGTTATTCTAATAACTAAATATGTCCAGAAGGAACAAGCCATCTATCTTCAAAACTGTGGGAGATATGACGTTTTTTCTAAATTGCGGGGGCGGGAGGGGGCGTGACCAAAATTGAAAACAAACTTGATCAGCCTGCACACATAAGAAACATATGTCCCATACAAGTCAAACCTCTCTCTCTTGCCATCTCTAAGATCTGTGCGTTCATACGGACAGACGGACAGACGGACATGGCTATATCGACTCGGCTGTTGATGCTGATCAAGAATATATATACTTTATGGGGTCGGAGATGCTTCCTTCTGGATGTTACATACTTTTGCACAAACTTATAATACTCTATGTACCTACGGTACAGAGTATAAAAAGGTTCACACTGACAGTTTGCCATATTTTTAGGTGTCAGTTACTGCCAAACACAACAATAATACTTCCATACATGTGTGCACACCTTCCAAAGTGGGCTGTTGCCTTACTATATATATAATCAGTGAAATCTGTTCAAATTTCCATGAATTCTAGTCAGTCGATGTTTATCCAAATATTAAAATCACCAAGAAAGAAAGTCGGTCAAGCCCGACTATAACATACTCTGTACCAAGAAAATTTGTCTTTTGATCATAACTCGAAAACCGTTCATCCGATCTTCTCCATTCCTTTGGCGGATCGATAAGTTATCCTGCTAACTAAATATGTCCAGAAGGAACAAGCCATCTATCTATCAAAACTGTGGGAGATATGACGTTTTTTCTAAATTCCGGGGGCGGAAGGGGGCGTGACCAAAATTGAAAACAAACTTGATCAGCCTGCAGACATAAGAAACATATTTCCCATACAAGTCAAACCTCTCTCTCTTGCCATCTCTAAGATCTGTGCGTTCATTCGGACAGACAGACGGACGGACGGACAGACGGACATGACTCGGCTGTTGATGCTGATCAAGAATATATATACTTTATAGGGTCGGAGATGATTCCTTCTCGATGTTACATACTTTTGCACAAACTTATAATACTCTGTGTACCTACGGTACAGAGTATAAAAATTTTAATATCTATGGTAAATATATCGAGTGTAGAAAACATCGATATATCGATAAATATATAAATAGTTAATATCAAGAATTTTCATCTAAATATTTAATAAAACAATACATCAAATGCCTTTAATATCTCTTGAATTTACCAACAAAGCTGTAAACCATCCAAAGAATGATCATTTTGTATATCCTTTCGAAGATTTTCAGTTCCATTGGATGATTAAAATGATATTTCAGACAGTTCAAATGTATATGGGAAAATCATCCAATGGATTTGTTTATATATCAATAATATCAAATTATTGTCTTTCCGCGTACGGTGCTTAAAGACTAAAAGGTTTTACTCACTAAAATATATGCTTGCTTGCTCCTTTTCAATAGTGATCAATAGATCTTTACAAAACCAGCTAACTTGAATCTACATTAGGGATGGGATTGTCTAAAATAGGCCTACTAGTCTATGATGTCTCATTTGTCGAACAGTGTGAAGCAGCCCTAGAATAATCTGCCAAAAGGTTTAACAATTCAAGACTACATGTTTTCATAATGAAGATCAGTGGGAACAGGCTAGGATACATTATATATCCAGTGTACATTGTTTGTTTTTAGTTTATTGTACATTAATGCTTAATTGTGGATGTTTGTGTTTCTTCAAAACATCAAACTTTCTGGGCATTCTTTAAAGTTATTTTCGCTATAAACTGAAACACGCACGAAATCTGATATCGTGTTGCGTTGTGCGTGCATGTGACACCAAGAAAAACACAACACACGGCCAAATCTAAGCTAAGTCCCTTAAATATGGTTGGTTGACTAGACTTTTTTACATTATCTCTTTTGATTCATTGTGTCACTGGTTGGACTTCGCATTTTGCAGTTGTCTTCATTCATTATCGATATTCTTCTTTGGAGCGGGCAATCAATAGCCGGATTGTCCCGAGTTTCCCGTCCCTCTATTCTGCCTAAAAAGCTATACGCAATAAAATATCCTACGGTCTTGGTTTGCCAACAACAAACTACAAGCCTGGCCTTCTGTTTGATTTTGGTGCCCACCACTGATTCACTTTGTCCACATATGTATTTTAATAAAAATGAATGTTTTACAAAAGTATGTCCGAGAAACGGTCGAAGTCGGAATCGCCATTTTGGCACAAATTAATCGTATGGGTTTGGTCAAAAATATCGATATATCGATCTAGTATAGACAACCCTAGCCTTACAGTTGGAAAAACTGCAGCCTGGCAATCTTGATCGGTTGTATTACAGATGTAAGAATGGCATGGGTTCTACTAAGTACCTAAGCCAAAGAACAACAAGATGAGTAATGGCCCTACAAGTGAACGGCAGGGGAAAATTTCAAAGTGGACCTTTGATATTAAATCTCTCCCTCACTTGACTAATTTCAAAGCAGCCAAGTTTTAGCGAATCGGATCATATTTGTTTGAAAAGCAACCAAAGGCTCAAAATAATGCGAACTACTTAGAGGGCGGTTCACTAATTGCTCTTGGTTAGACGCCACAATCTCCCATCACTTTGAAAATCACGATTTATCGATATATCGATATTAAATGTCGTTTGAGAAAAGTTCTCTTTACACCCACAAAAACTAACTTTCCTAAAAAGCCAAGAAATGGCCTACAAATTAAGAAAATTTCACCTAAAAAAGGGGCCCGAAATTTTAGGATATTCAATTCCTAAACCTTTAAGATTTTTATGCCCCAAAATTAAGGTTTACAAAATTCTTTGAATATTTTCTGCACACTTAATGAAAAGATATGTAGTTCTTTCTTTTTCGACGGATTTATACTTACCTTCCCTTCTCTCGGGTTCGAACTGAGTACCCTGAATACAGCGCATACGTATTCGACTTCTCAACGCAGACGACTATCAACGTCAAGCGTGGCAGTATGACAAAAAATTGTATGGAGTTGAGCTAGGAGAGAAATCACAGTACACAGTTCATCTAGGCACACAGAAAGCAAAAAGCTAGGTGGTGTAGATGACAGAACTGTTGCTTTTTCGGTAGATGTCATGTGTTCAGATACCCGTCAAAGCATTAATTATTTGAAATGTTTTTAAACATTTGGTCATAGTTTTAGTATGTTGTAGTTGTCTTTATTTGCCCCCCAAACTAACTCCCGTTTAGTGCCAAGTAAAGTTTGAGAACTATTTCATTTTGTCACCGCAAAAGTTTCTCCATCATATAATGGCTGCAGTTGTCTCAAGTTTCTCAAGTCTTCATTCTGCATCAGTTGACTGCATTGAATCTGACGAGTTACTGTGTGCGCCTGTCCCTTGTGTTGTGGTTCAAGTGACGTAAATTACTTCAAGGACGCAGAGCAACCCGCCGCGGCAGCCCCCTTCCCAGACAGTTATAAAATCATAAAAGACGGCTGCAAGAATAAGACTCCGTCTCTGTCACCATCTCTGTCGCCGTCTGTCGCTCAATAATAAAAATCACTGACCAGCAACAATGTGGCTGATGTTTAATAATAACCAAGAGTCGTTCTCGTGTCTGCGACGACAACAAAGACCCACCCAGGGGTGGGGTGGGGTCGGGTGGGGGATGGCAGTGCTGGGAGATGCTGTGCGACAACATGTTGATAATGTAATAACCATAACAATAAAATGTAAACACAAGTGCCCAGACGACAGCACTAAGCCGGAGCGAAGACTTGGTTCCCGAATTTGACTTTTACCTACCGCAACAAGGTCGCTGTGGACGTGGACTTTAAGCGCGCATATAAAAATACATATTTTTATTTTTTTTCAATTAAAAACTTCCGTTCGCCAAACTCCAACAACTGCACTTGATTTTTGCATATGTGTACATGTACGTACGTATGTACGTATGTATGTGTGTATGTGAGAGCCGTAAACCAAGAAGAACGCTTCAGTGCCTGCATTAATCACCTGGTAAAGTGGGTAGCCCGTGTGTGGTGTGTGCGCCAGTTGATATATCACAGTCGGAGTTGGAGCCACACAGAAATGAGCGGAACCTTAAACCGCAAACAGGAGAAAAATTTATGCATTTTTCTCAAAGGCAACGTTGACAAATTTCACTATTTAAACTTTAAGTTTACCAACTTTTCTTCCAATTGAAAGGGTTAACAATTTCGAATCCTTATTCAACTGAAGTACAGGAAAATTTCTTCTCAACTTTTAAACAAATCCTCGTAATATTAACTCTGCTAGGTTGCCAAATTTCATTAAGTACTCAAAAGCGCTGTTGACATACTTCAACTAGATATGTTTTGATGTAAAATGACCATGTCTTGACTGACTACCTATAGATCAGCTAAGCACACTACAAACTGTTAGACAAATAAAGCTGAAACTTGGTCTTAAGTTTCGTTTTATGATGGAAATTCCTCCACCTTTAAGTGGTTAATAATAACCGTAAATGTTTGTATAGAGAAGATATCGTTAAGCTTAGTGAGAGACATAGCTGGACAAGGGTTTTTTCCGATTTTGGTAAATTTACAAAAGTTCGAAAAAAAATGAAATTGCCAAACAAGCCAAGGAATTTTTGAAATTTGTTTCCCAAACTTGTTAATATAGTTAATCATCTTTTTACAGTAGCAATTTTAAGTTTCCAAACTGTCACAATCTGTGACCTCGTTCAGCAGAAGACCTCACTCCCTGATCAATTATACATTTTCCATGCTAAGCTCCAGTAATATGGAATCATACAAACCAATCATACCAGAATAGAGAAGTATGTATCAAGAAAAAAGTACGCTCTTTTCAAGAGATGCTGCCACCACCAGCTGTAATCGTTTTATATACAGTTTAGTTTTAAAGGATTTTTAAAGGATGGCCTTCCTAGTATCAAATCGAGTCGGACACTGTTGCCACCAACTTCATTAGGCTTTTCTTTTCATTATGTGTCGTTTTGCTGAAGTGTAATCAACATAGTTTTGTGTGTGCTCAGCATGTGTCAACTTTTGTGCCAACAAAACACAATTTGACGGAAGCTGCTCCAAGGGCAAACTAGAAAAGGGCAAAAAGTAGAGGCTAGCGTTGGACAATACTGCAAAAAAATGAGTTTCTAGCAAATTCAGAATAACTTTTGAAAACTTATTGTTAAATTATAGTCGTAAAAATTACTAAAACCAACAAAAAACAAGAAAGAAAGTCGGTCAAGCCCGACTATAACATACTCTGTACCAAGAAAATTTTTCTTTTGATCATAACTCGAAAACCGTTCATCCGATCTTCTTCATTCCTTTGGCGGATCGATAAGTTATCCTAATAACTAAATATGTCCAGAAGGAACAAGCCATCTATCTTCAAAACTGTGGGAGATATGACGTTTTTTCTAAATTGCGCGGGCGGGAGGGGGCGTGGCCAAAATTGGAAATAAACTTGATCTGCCTGCAGACATAAGAAGCATATGTCCCATACATGTCAAACCTCTATCTCTTACCATCTCTGAGATCTGTGCGTTCATACGGACAGACAGACGGACAGACGGACATGGCTATATCGACTCGGCTGTTGATGCTGATCAAGAATATATATACTTTATGGGGTCGGAGATGCTTCCTTCTGCCTGTTACATACTTTTGCACAAACTTATAATACTCTATGTACCTACGGTACAGAGTATAAAAAGTATTAAAACAGTGCAACTACTACTTTGCTTGCAGTACAACACATCTCAGCTCTCTCTTTTCTTTCCATTTTAGAGCATCGCAAAATCGCATGCTTTGTTCATTCTTTCCATTTTTAGAAGCTTTATAATAGCTGTCATATCTTTGGATATCTTAGCCTGTCCAGTCGCTCCACTTGTTCATTGCACCGTGCTTGTTTCGACAGCTCTCCGATGCGTTTGGCAGCTTACCTCTATCACTCTGAGCTCCGCTTGCGACAGAATTTCTTGACTTCTCACTACACTCATCCGTCTTTTCGAAAATCACAAAAATTTCAAAATTTATTGCCTTCCAACCTTCTACATTTAGAGCGATTCTGTACCGCGAAAGATGTAAAATTCGGAATATTTCACGGTTAGCTAGATAGGCAATTCCAGGTTATCAACTATCTGTGTGCGAACTCTGATACAAATTCGTTCAGTCATTGCTGTTCAAACACACAAAAATGCAAACTAAAAGTAAGATAATCATTTTATATGCGATATAAAACAATATAACAATAACAATATATTTAAGCTTTAAAGTTTGACAACTTTAAATTTTAAACTAAATGTATTTCCATCATCAAACAGTATATAAACGCTGCTCTTTGTGAAATTTAAAGGAAATTAAGAAAAGTTGTCACTTTCTGGGAAGTTGTCCAGTATTCAAAGGATTTTTATACTCTGTACCGTAGGTACATAGAGTATTATAAGTTTGTGCAAAAGTATGTAACATCCAGAAGGAAGCATCTCCGACCCCATAAAGTATATATATTCTTGATCAGCATCAACAGCCGAGTCGATATAGCCATGTCCGTCTGTCCGTCTGTCTGTCTGTCCGTATGAACGCATAGATCTCAGAGATGGTAAGAGATAGAGGTTTCACATGTATGGGACATATGCTTCTTATGTCTGCAGGCAGATCAAGTTTATTTTCAATTTTGGCCACGCCCCCTCCCGCCCCCGCAATTTAGAAAAAACGTCATATCTCCCACTGTTTTGAAGATAGATGGCTCGTTCCTTCTGGACATATTTAGTTATTAGAATAACTTATCGATCCGCCAAAGGAATGAAGAAGATCGGATGAACGGTTTTCGAGTTATGATCAAAAGACAAAATTTCTTGGTACAGAGTATGTTATAGTCGGGCTTGACCGACTTTCTTTCTTGTTATTAAAGTATTTTTGAAAATAATACTGAATGGGGCATAAATAATATCAGTACTAAATGGAAACGGCTTAAATAGTTGGTTTAATCTAGCAGGACATGTAGAAAAGGACACTTTTTTTAGTAACGTATTATTAGCGTCTGCTTTGCTTCGGCAGCGGACATTCTATTGCTCATAGCTCGTCTCCCGTTAATCCGATCATTACCAATCTTCTGGCGGATCGATATAGAAAATTTCAAAATATGTCCAGAAGGTAAGAGCGTTCTATATATAAAACTGTGAGATATTTTACTTCATCTGCATTCATAAGATGTTTTTGTCCGATACATGTCAAAACTGTATATCTTATCAGATCAGACATGTCCATATCAAATCGGCTGTTGATGCTGATCAAAATCTAAGATGCTTCCTTTTGCCTGTTACATACAACAAACTTTGTGTACTTTGGGTGTGTGGCAGTGGGTAGTGTGTGTACCTGCTGTGCAAGAGGTCTTGAGCTCAATCCCGCCTCTGGACATCTATTGAAAACTGTTTTTTGTTTAAAAACTTACACACCCTGTCACCTGCACTAGCTATTGGCGTCAGCTTTTAGTAGTAACTAGCCATGAAGAAACTTCTTAAACTTTAAAGTCGGAATTATCTGGTGCAAAAATTTGACGCAGACAAGCTAAGAGAGCTTAGATTAGCTCGAATTGTGAACTGTGTAAGACCAGAATTATAATTCTTTTATATAATAATAATTGTATAGAAATTTGAAGGAAATAATTTTCTGGATTTTCTCTGTTAATAAATATTATCATTTGAGATAAATCGAACCCTTATTATTTGCAGATTTTGATTCATTCCAAGGCTGGCATCACTTAGAACAGTTTCGGTTCAGCCGGTCTAAGTCGTTTCATAAACCGAACCTTCTTTTAAGAAAAAGTTTCCATATAGATTACCATAACATAAATAACTTAAGACCTACATATACCAGCCTGCACTGAGATACATTTGGCTTAGTTCAAAAGAAAGAAAGCCTAATACAGTGTATTCAGATTTTAAAAAATATATGAAATTGAGTCACATTTGAACAATATAAACAATTCTGCATTGATTTCAATCACGTCAATCAAAAGTGTCCAAAATTTTAACCCAAACCGATCAACAGGAATTTTGTATATTTTTTGCAAAATTAATTTATAGGAATCTTCTCAAACTTAACCAGCTCATTTCACAAAATTCGGCCTTTAAAAATCTGTGGTCAAACTTTCTTTTTTTGGCATTTGATTCAGGCAATTGCCCAAGGCATTGAACTGCAAGGCAAAAAAAAGCAGGCACCAGCAAATTGTTTATACAAAATAAAAATATATATTCATATACATATATATAAATTGCATACACGCTGGCGCAACGACTTTGTTTACAAAATAAAATAGAAGCAAAAACAAAATATGGGTAAAACATTTGCAAACAATTTATATCAGAAAACAAACGTGGCACATTAGACGCTTCACTTGGCACCACCGTGCGTATGCGCAATTTTTTTGGGTTCGCTGATTTTTGACATTGTGGGAAATTCTTTTGTCGAGTGCAGCACAAATTTTATAATATTTTTTTTTGTTGTTTGAATATATTTTCAACATATTACGTTACAACGTAGCCCGCCGCAAGTAAAATGAGCAGCACAGTGAAATGTTGTGACCAGGGGGCGGGCGTGCTACACTCGCTCTTTATTACCAAATGCATTTCCAGGAATTTGAGGGAACAAATTAAGTGCAGCGCCAGTCAAATTTCATTGGAAATCCGCCAAAAAACATATTTAAATTACAAAAAAATATTGGGAGTATTTTATTGATGACATTGTTGGATCTGATTTCAAAGCGCGGGGGGGTCGACTGAAGTGAAGTTACATAAAGGTAATTGTAATTCAGAAAAATTTTGACTAATCATCTTATGCCTAGGATTTCTCTAGTATTTCCCCCGAATTATGCATCATTAATAAGATCCATTCATTTTCCACTTATTTGCCAACTAAAATAGGCTCAACACTGGGCATCAACTCATCAATGACAAATGGCCAAACAAAAAAACTTTCGTTTGCACCTGTCCATATTGTTTGGTCTTTCACTCTCGCATATAAAATTGTTCAAACAAACACGAAATACGTTTGAATATTTGTTCACTTGCAAAAAAAATTTCATTTTTCTTCATTTTTCTTTCTTTATTTTTTGTTTTTGGTAAAGAATAATAATGCCGAGGTTGATGAAGCTGTCTAGGCAATTTGCTTAACAATTACATCAAATTAATTTTAATTATGAGCTACTGAAATGTTGATAAATCTGTTGGATTGCTCTTTTGTTCTCAGTTTGATTTATGGCCATAATTTGAAATTGTGGATTTTGATACTTGAAAGTTGACGACCATTAATTTGCACTTAATTTTTGGCAAAAATTGTTAATGCCGAATTCCTGGTTTTAGTGTTTCAACTTTAATAAAGCAAGAGGCCGAATATTGCCCACTGAACACCCTTAAAGAAATAAAAGAGGTTTATTTTTAACCACCAAAAGATGTCAGAAAGAATTGATCTGAGTACGGACTAAACCGTTTTCAAGTAATTGAAATAAGGTTACATACGCCCTGAGAAATCAGTAATACATGCATCTAAAAGCCCATCAAAAAATATTTCAATCGTTGTTGAAAACAAATATCAATAAAAAAACGTTCTTGAATCAAGAATTTTGTGCTTAAATCAAGAATTTAAGCTACTAAATACTCTAAATTCTAGTACGAAATTTCTTGAATTTTCTTTTCGAGTTTTACGAATCTATACAGCAATTCTAGAACTATTCCAAGCCCGTCGAACTTGATTTTAAAGAAAATTGTAATGCAAAATTTCGATAAAATCAAGAATTTTGGGCTTTCATCAAGAATATAACAATTTACTTAAATTAGTCTGCAAACTTCGTGAGGCTTTTGAAAAACTCTTTCGTTTATAGGAAACGGATGTAAAAATGTCGCTTGCATATTTTTAAGCCGATTTAAATTCTAGTAGACTCGGAAAATTGTGTATTTAACACATTTTTTCACATCATTTTGTCTTTTGCTGACCTTTCAATTCATTTTATAATTATTTAAGTCATCTTGGAATTGAGTGCAGAATTTTTGGAATTTTATTAACGTAAAGAGTCAGCAAATCATATAGTTCTCTAAGCATTTACTTTGGCTTACTTGGTTGAAAATCGTTTTGAAAATATGCTAAATGCGCTGTCTAGTAATGAGTATATACCGACTAGTAGAAGTCTAATAAGAGGTAGGATGACTATTTCCTCCTATTTTTCTAAAGAACAAAGTCTATTGAAGACGCGCACACACAAAGACGACGGTCTGTTGTACGCTTCCTTTCGCTATTTTGCGCGCAGGCTGCTTTGAAATTCGCAGACAGTTAAGCCATCGCCAGCATGGAGAGACTGTTGATGGACTGACAGTTGGTGGGCAGTGGTCGCTGATGAGAGAGAGAGAGAGAGAGAGAGTTTGGTTACTCTTGAAACAGCTGTACGATCTATCAGCCTTCTTAGTGGTGTTGTGTGTCTCTCTTTTAAGTTGTGCGAAAGCAATATATGACCTTGAGCCGGCTAAAACTGCCGGTTAACTTAGCATAAAGGTCATAAAAACTGTCCAATTTATGTAAAATCTTACTTTACATTTTCAAAGCCACTTTTGAAATGGTTTGAATTGGAAAACCCGGAGGCTAAATCAGTCTTTCCAATGTCTTTTTCGATCCCATTGTTCCATTTGATGCCTGAAAATATTAACGCTTATATTTCATTCAACTTTAATTGTTGATAATGATTCAGTTTACTTTGGTTAACATTTAAGGAAGCAAATTTGTCGCCTAAAAAGTTAACTAAAAACCTTTTTCCTCCAATTTCATTTAGCTAACATTTTTCTAATTTCAAAACATTTCACACACACACACACCCAAACCCTTTTTTTTTTGTTTTTAGATGTAAGTGCGCTGTTGTAAAATTTCACACAATTCTTCTCTCCAACTCTGCATAGACAGAGACAATCAACCGGGCGACGCTTGTGACGCTATTGTTTTCGCACTAGAACTTCTTCATTTCTTACGCTATTTTTCTACTTCTTCCACTTTGCTTCTGTTGTTGTTGCTTTTTGTGTGTTTTTGTGTGTTGTTTAATGGCTTCTCACTCTCCCAGCTTGAGTTCTCCACCATTGTTCGAGCCCTGGCGGCAGCATTTTCTTTAATATTTGTTGAGTGTGTGTGTGTGTGTGTTGGCCGGCCAGTGTTGGTAAACAGCAGACAGTGCTGCTGGCATGGGAAACTCATACAAAAAAAGCCCGCAAAGTGCAATAAAAAAACGCAGCTCCACATTGAATATGTCGAACAGATGTCGACTATAAAAAGCAAATTGTAAACAAAGCGAGAGGGGCTTACACACACAGACAACAACACAACGCACAGGCAAGCAAATGCAAACACATATCATTAAAGGCGGTGCTTGGGAAAGGAAAAAAGAAGCAGAAATCAAGCCAGGCGGCTGGGCCAGTCCACTGGGCCAGTCCACTGGGCCAGGAATTGCATCAAAATGCCAGGGCTTTGATGCCTGATGGTTGGTTGGGTGGGAGTGGCAAGGAGGCAAAGTGATAAAAGCCGAGTTCATTAACAGAGTTTGAGTGTTGGGTAAGGAGGGGAGAGACTCCCACAGTGTTGTGTAATGTTAAATGTAAATTTTTACCTCGCCCGGAAACGGAAACCGCTGCCAATACCTCCCACCAACCAAAATGGCGTCATTCCTGAAGGCTATTTATATGATAATCAGACTGCTAAATGAGTTGGGCACTTTGCAAGGTGCATTCCGACTTTCTAGCTCTTGACTTGCACCCACTCTCCCACTCACTCACTCACTCACACACACACAAAGGTCATGCCATGACCCTCGACTCTAAATGTCGACCAATGTAGGTTAAAAACCCATTCTCTGCCGCAACCCTGGTCAGAAGGCGAGGTTTCTTCTGGCCTGGCCGCCCGCCCAGGCAGGCAACATGCCAACGAACTGAAAAAATCAATTTTCTCTTCTGGGCCTGTCGGTGGCAGGAGGAAGAGTGCACAAAACGTGCCTAACAACTGACAAACTCGTGCAAAATAAATTGCAGCCTTGCACTAGAGAACCACCTCCTCCCCAACCCTCCAACACACCAAAAAGGAAGCAAAAAGAAATATATAGAGAAACATGTGCTGCAACCCCAACAAAACGGAAAGAGAGAGCGCGCCAAAGTGCATTTGACATGCGCTGGCTTGGTACAGTTTTTCAACTCCAGCTATGTGCCGTTCACCGTTATCCTACCCCGGTACAATCCCCAACGGCACCCCGGGGCAGCCAGAATATGGCCCATGTTGATTTTGGCCTTAACCACTCGTCCTACTACTTCCACTCGCTCCACAGGCTGCCTGGACTTGGATACTAACCCCCAATTGCACTGGCATTTTGCTGGTTTGTTGTGATTTAGGGTCGTCGGCTTTTATGTAATCGCCTAGGCCCTTGGTCAACAAATGTAATCGGTGTTTGGTGGGGGTTGGGGAGAGAAAGAAATGTGTCAATGGAAGTGATGTGTGTTATGATTTTTGATTTGAAAGCTGATAACCATATTTGGGAATATTTATTTGGGATAGAAATCGATTTGGAACTATTTCGATAACAGTTTTTGATAGATAAATCAATTTATGTTTTAAATTAATCAAACCTAAATTCAATCCTCATATGAGAAAACCAACCCCTAAAACCAACAGTTAAATAGTTAACAAAGTTAAATATTTCCAGCCTATTAAAGAGATGGTGGAAATTCTAGATAATTTTAGGATGCTATCACGTCTTGATATTGGGTAATACAGTTGAACTTCTCTATAAAGTAGCGAAATAATTATCAGAACACAGCAATTTCCATCTATAATACGATTTGTAAACCCTTGCAGAAAGCATCTCCGACCACATAAAGTATATATATTCTTGATCAGCAACACGACCTGTCCGTCCGTCTGTTTCTATGCTATCTCCTCCGTCAGTTTTATCGTAACCAAACTTTGCACAAAGTGTTTTAGTACAAGTACGCCCGGATCGGATGACTATAACATATAGCTTTCATAGAAACACTCGGTCGAAAAACTAGATTTTGTGTGAAAAACTTTTTTGTTTTCAATGCAAACGTCATGAAACTCCGTATTTACTAGTTAAGTATGCTTCTTCATGATTCTGCCAAATTTGACAGAAATCGGACATCTATTTATTATAGCTGCCATAGAAAAGTAAGGTTAGAAAAATAGTCTTAGTAAGAAAAACTTTTTTGTTGTCAATGTAAACCTCTTTAAAATTGACATATATTTATTTTATAAGCTTTCACACAATTCTTCAAAGTGGGTTGACTATAGGGTATGGCTATCATAGGAACGATCAGTCGATAAACTAGTTTTAGAGAGAAAAACTTTTTTGTTATCAATGGAAGCGCCCCCAATTCTGGAATTTTTTAGTTTTCTATGCTTTTCCCATGATTTCACTAAATTTAGTCGAAATCGGACATCTATATAGTATTGCTTCCATAGAAAAGTAGATTCCGAAAAGAAGTCTTAGTGAGAAAAACTTTTTTGTTTTAAATGGAAACGCCACCAAACTTTGTATTTCTTAGTTTACTATGCTTTCCCATGATTCCACTAAGTGTAGTCGAAATCGGACATCTATATAGTATAGCTGTCATTGAAAAGTAGAGTCTGAAAAGTAGTCTTAGTAAGAAAAACTTTTTTGTTTTCAACGGAAATGTCCTTAAAATTGGCATTTATATATTTGAAATGCTTTCTCACAATTCTACAAAGTTTAGTCAAAATCGGTTGACTATAGCATATAGCTGCCGTACGCATCAAAGGGTCGAAAAAGAAGTTCTACTAAGAAAAACTTTTTAGTTTTAAATGGAATCGACTTTAAATTTGTTACATGTATGCTTATGAGGCTTTTGCAAGATTTCACTAAGTTGGGTCGAAATCGGATGACTATAGGTTATAGCTGCCATAAGAATGATCGGTCGAAAAACTAGTTTAAGTGACAAAAACTTTTTTGCTTTCAAAGAAAACGCCTCCAAACTTTGTATTTCCAAGATTTCTATGCTTTTCCCATGATTCTAATAAATTAAGTTAAAGTCGGACAACTATATAGTATGGCTACCCTAGAAAAGTAAGGTCTGAAAAGTAGTCTTAGTTAGAAAAACGTGCTACTAGCGTATACAAGCCTCTATTTTAGTGCTCTAAAAATCACATTCGACCTAAAAACTACACAAATCGTATGGAAATTGAGTGGATTTTGTTTCGGAATCGATAAGTAACACCCAAGAGAATATTCAATAGATAATTTACTGTTGAATATAAATCTATTTCTTAGTTTTCGTAGACAAATATTACCAAAGTAATGTTAGACTCTTGCTTTTGAGTATTATTTGAAAAGATTTACAGTTGAGAAGCTTATAAATCAGTGGCTATTTTGGTTGCGGACTTTATTAGTAGTTCTAAACGTTTTTCTACATTTTGTATTCCTTCTTTCAGCCCATTTGAGGAGTCAGTCACACTAAACCCAAACATATAACAGCTAAAGTCGCTAGGCAGAGGGTCAAATGTTTATCATTTTTGTTGAACCGAACCGAAATTTTAGGATCGGCACAAGTTCGAGTTCAGCTTTTATTTCCATAAGGTTCGGTTTCAACGTAAAGTAAAAGTCGGAATTTGGGGTTTAAACCGTTTTGCAGTCCTGTTTTATAACGAATTTATTATCAAACAACATTTCAAAACTTCTATATTACTAATTTTCTATATAACAAAGTTTATTTTTGTGCCTTTGTGATTCGCCTTATAGAAGTTCGACTGTATTCGCCTAAAACGTCATATTTTGGCCATTTTCAACCGATTTGATTAATAATTCCCAAATTTGTTTTGACTTCCTTAGATTTTAAAGTAAAGAACTACTTCTTAGCTGTAAAATAATCTTTCCAAAACAATTCTACGATTTTTTTTTAAGCATAGATATCACATTTTAAGGGCAGGTTACCAAAATAATGTAATTCTGCACAGCCTAAAAGTAGGCACTGTAAAATCACTTTAGGAGGCTAGCTGTTTATATGGAATTTTTTGTAAAAATTTTCAATTCATGTTACTGTTTGGATTCAAAAATCTACCTTCTGATCTTTAGACTATAATTTCCGAAAATATTCAACAAATTCCACCTCCAAACACTCTAAGAATTCAATTTCCAGTTGATCTGTAACTCATCCTCCTTATGATTCACCCATCCCAAGATGAAGTAAAAGAAAAAGTTGATACACTCATTGTGTTTGTATGATATGTACTAGCATGTAAAGTTCTCACAAAAATCTCCGATACGTATTTCACATTCATACAAACACTCGCACATATATACATTTGTCTTTTTATATCGCATATCCACAACTCAACTCAACTGCAAATCGTACAAGCAAACAAGCGAAAAACTTTTTTCATGACTGACTAGACAAATGCAACTTGCTAATATCGCAGAGGGGAGGGGCGGACGGAACAGGGAGCAGAGCAGAGCAGAGCAGTGCGGAGCGGAGTTAACTACAAAGAACGCCTTTTGCTACTTATTTATTTTGCAGCAGCAGCAGCAGCAGGCGCTATTTGCTCAGTCCTCTCGTACTCTGCTCCTATACTCTCCATACAACAAAAAAAGCCGCTTACAAACAACAAAAAACCAAAGTTTCGTTTCTTTTGCCTAGAACTGTGGAAAAACGAGGGAAAATACAGAAGGGAGAACTTACCTATACCACGCTAAAAGTGTGTGCGACATGCAATCCACACACACAAATACACTCAAAACAGAACTGCATTCTGCGGAGTGTTGGGCAAATGGCGGGCGGTTTGAGGGGAAGAGAGGCCTTGCAGTGACAGTGGCAATGCCAAAGGCAAACTGCATATTTTTCGAGGCCTACATCAACATTTTTTAGCTTTACAAAAGCCCTGAACAAGGGCGGCCGGCATGTAGCGTGCCGAGAGGGAGAGAGAAAGATAGAGAGAGAGAGACAGCGAGAGCCAGAGCCATCAAATGCTGAGAGCTTTTGTCGATGTGTGTGTGTGTGTGTGAGTTGTGCTAGGGCTGCTGGGCTGACTAAAGATCTAGCTGGAAAAAGGCTGAAAAATGTGTGATTTTTAGTGAACATTTTTGAAATATCTAAAATATTTCAAAGAAAGTAACGAATATAGTTCAAAACAGGGATGCGAACCGGTTTTGAAACGAACCAGGTTTGAACCGTACCGAACCGCAAACCGAACCGGCTTCCTTTCAGAAATGCCACTAAGAAAAACGGTTCGGTTCAGTTCTTTGACGAGTTTTAGAACTTGTATCGCATTTCTCTCTAGCCATTGATATTATTAATTAAAAAGTTTGAATCGATTCCCTAAGATCATTTGTATGCGACATTTCGTACGACCCTCTACATCCTTAGCAATGCCGGCTCGATATAACCTTTAAGGTTGACTTGACACAACATTTACAACATGTAAACCTGAAAGTCTTCTACAATACTTTCTTGGACAATATTTTCAATTTTCTATAGCCCTTCTTTACCTTAATTCAAACTTAGCTATCGAGTCTTAGAGTTTTTTCTCATATAATATTATAAATGAGGCGTGTTAAATGCTTGGTACGTATTCTTTCCTAGCCAACATTCTTTGTTTTTTGAAGGCCATACCTCTAGGAACTTATAGAAGAATCCTGCATGGCAAGGAAAGTTTTCAATTCGAGCTTAAACCTACCAAAGCTGTTAGAACAAAACGGTTGTGAGTAGCTAAGGGATGCCTAAAATAATATCAATATTTTCGTTCAACCAAACTATATATCATTATCGAATGTTTTTCAGAGACGATGTATCGAATATTTTGTGGTATTAGATTTGGGCGATATTTTGATTTCAGCTTTTTGAATGTCTTTTGATTAAATTTGTCGAATTTTAAAAGAAAGCACACTTTTATATACCAATGGCTATATCTACACATGGCGGCTATTAAATACTCCATTTCAACAAAGTTTTCAAAGTTTCATTAACTTCAACTTAACATTTTGTAGGTATAGATATGATTTCTTTTCAACATTATCATCTTTCCACAATATAAGTTCATGATTAAGTTCGAACATCGAACATCGCTGAGCATTATGATTACAAATCATAATCAGTGCAGGCTTTTGTTAAGCCTTGCTAAAGGTATAGGTTTTATGAATGATGGGGCATTATGATTTATTGGGGAATTGTTTAGTGTTTTTATACCCTTCCTTTTTAACCAAAAATATGTCTTATTTTGTAAATAGTGGATGCACTAAGCATTGAACTACAAACTTAGTTTTGTTAAGTAAAGAAACCGGCTCAAAAATTGAATCGTAAACTTTCCGAGACTTGAATTCTTGATATATTGAAATGTTTTAAAGCTTTGATCTCTAGATTTTGAACTCAGAATGTAATTTTTATTACTTGTTCAATGACATCTTGATTAACTTTATACGTCTGAGAATTCTGAATAAATTGCTTTTTTAAATATCAAAAAATATCAATAATATCGATTGGATTCAATACAAATATTAAATATCGAAATGCATACTTCCTTAATATAGAAAGAAATATCCATATATTATATAAATCAGTTTAATATCCAATGCAACCCTACAGGAATTCTAAGTTTTCGGTCAGGGGTTTGTTTTTAAGCTTGGATTTTTCAGATCTCTGACTAAAATATGCATAGTCTATACTGGAAAGGGCTGCAATTCCAAAAAAAAAACAAATTTGGTTTAGAAATTTGAAGTTGAAGGTTTTTGTGAGAAAGTTTTGTTTCGAAATATATCACAATCGACCTAAAAACGATACAAATTGTAGGGCAGTTGGGTTGATTTTCGTTAAAAAGTGATTCGAAAAACACATGGGATTATGCAAAATATACTTTACTGTTAAGTATAATTCTATATCGTTGTCTATATACGAAAAAACGTAGCCAAAAAACTTTCCTGCTGATTGTAAGACCATCCAGATAACAAAATAAGTTTAGTTTAGTTTATTGGATTTTTTACATCCTAGCACGAAAAGTTAAAAACTTATAAATATTGTGCTAGTCACTTCAATAAATCAAATAATATTAAACATTGCAACATTAAATAATACTTTAGGACAGTAGGTCAAATTTTATCATGTCCAAATCTCTTCTTGAACCAAACCGCAATTTTATTTAGCTTTTATAGCTAAACTGGTTCGGTTTAAGGTTCGCTTCATAGTAAAATGAATGTAGATATTACGACTCGATAGATTTTGAAAAGTGTACAAATATTCAGTGTAAACCCCAAAGCTGATTCAATAAGCTATAAAAAACCATGTCTGTATGTAACAATGTTATTCAATTAGTTCCTAGTTTTAAAAATCAAAAAATGTACAGAAATCCCAAAAACATATCTAAATTAAATGAAAATCTAGATGACTTAACATGAATCTCGAACACAATCAGGTCTGTTCCAGTTTTCGCTTCGAAAACATTTGTTGAATTCGAATTTGTTTAAGTGGATGTTGTATTCATTTTGATATAATAAATTAAATTATTCAATTATACACACCAAAATACAAATATATTTTCAAAAACTATTCAAATTCTCAAAAAAATTTTATAAATCAAGAAAATTATTAGAAAAGTTTCAAAAATGTGTTTTGTGAGTAATAAAAGGAAAGAAATTAAACAAAATCTTATGCAATATCAAAGAAATACCGCAAAAGTTTCAAAAATATTAGAACTATGAGCAGAAATTCAAAATAACATTTTAAAAGTTTTAAATCTTAAAAAGTTTTTCTAGGTAGAAAATCCCTACAAAAAATATGAGACTTTAAGTAGGTTGTTTGAGAAATTTGAGAAACGTAGAGGTGTCTTCGAGGCATTCCTTTGATAATCTCGAACTTGTTGAACCGTTTTTCGCTTAACTTAAGAGCCAACGACTGGAAACAGAAGGGTTTTCGATCACTTCAAAAGCCTTCAAGGTGCCTATGCCTAATTTTACTTATAAAGACACGCAAAAGTACCAAATATTTTCGAAATTAACAGGTATATAATTTGGCCAAAAACAAGCTAAATGGCCAGCACTGTCTTACACGACCGTTGCCTGGCTGCATTCGCCTCTGCCTGCCGTGCAGTTTGTGTTGGACTTTCGTGGCCATAGCTGCTATGGCTTCTGTTTCTGCTTCTCTGCAAACAACATCATCTCCTTTCTCCCTCTCCTTGGACGCTGTTTCGTTTACATGGATTATGTGGGTATGTAGTGTAGATCGAGACCAAGCACAATAACACAATGAACTCCAAATGTGGGCAGCCCGAAACCCCCAGCCCCTCGTACTTCTCCACTTTTTGAGGGGGGGGTGGGTAGGGGAGCGAGGCTTTTTGTGTTGCTGTTGCCGTTTTGGCGTCTACTATATTTCTTTTTTTTTCTTTTCTTTTTTGATTCCATTTTGTGCCTTTGTTTGTTACTTCAGCGGGTTCTTTTAGGAAAAATGGCTTTTCATGAGTGAAAAATGAAATGTGGCTCCACTAGGTGTGCGTGCGTGTGTGTGTGTGTGTGTGTTTGAATGGAAGCGTTTGTATGTAAAAATAATTACTTGGCTCTATGGCCAGGCAAGAACGAGAGGGAAAACTTCAGTTCTGGCGGGCAATTTGAAGAAACTTGGCTCATTTAGATAATTTTTGTTTGGCTCGTCATCAACTGAGGCCTAATTTAGAACAGTTGGAACAGAGAAAACTAAACTGAGGAAAATAATCATTTAAAATGTTTAACAATTTTTGTAAAATGTTCAAATCTCTTGTCAGATTTTGCCAGTCGATAAGGCGAGTTCCGCCGCCGGTTTTTCCACACAGAAGCAGCAGAGTGAGAGCCGGGAACTGCAGTGAAAATGCAGTCTTGCTGGCGTCGGTGCTGCTGAAGCAGACAAAGTTTTTTTTCCACATTTTTTTTTCTCTAAATTTTATTTTATTTTTCTGCTTGCTGGCAGTGAAATTGAAACGGCAAACGACGCGCCAAAGTTTTGTAGGAGGGAAAGTAGCTGCAAGCAAAGACGACGACGACGACGACGTCGTCGGGGCGTATGAGCAATATATTTTATGCGGCGGAAAAAAAAAAACTGTGCTATGCCCACAATGCAACGCCTTAGACGCGACTGGGTGGCTTTGGGGCTTTGGCTTTGGCTGCGTCTTCAAGCCAAGTGCCGCCGCCTGCTTGTCTCATTGTCGTATCTTTTTATCTACTTATGTGGCACCTTCTCCGCACGCCTCTTCCACCCCCCCGGCTCGTTAAAGAAAAAGAAAACTTGCACTTGATATGCTTTTTTGTCTCTGCCTGTGTGTCTTGACTTGACTTGAACGTGACTATTTGTATAATGTTGTGTGTGTGTGTGTGTGTGTTGGTTGTGTGTTGGTTGTGTGTTCTCTGGCTCCTTTCGGTGAGACGGGGAGACTTAATCAATAAACGGGCGGGTCTGGTTAAGGACTTGTGGGTTTATTATGGTTTTCAAAGATAGATTTGACTTGGTCAAAATAGATTGCATCTGGTAATAAATTGTTAGCAATTTATTAAAATCTAATGAAAACAAAAGTTGACTGATTACTTCTTGAATGGAATATATATAAATCAACTTAATCTAAAAAATTAATTTGGCTTATAAAAAAAATCATACATTTTGAACCAAATCGTAGTGATCCGCTTAAGTATCCTCGTAAGCTCAATTCAATGTTAATTCAACACGATCGGGAATTATAACTGATTTATGATAGATGATCATCCTTTGGATGACTCTCAGCCAATTCAAATATATTCAGTCATCAGTTTGATTAAAATAGTCATAAAGTTTCCTATTTTTATGATTTTTGGCGGTTTAAAGTGGTACAGAGAATCTTCTTGAAGAGTGATTAGTTTCGATTCATTTTCGATTCATTTGCGAGTCAACTTCGAGTCGTACTTCAATAAACCACATTTAAAGCAAATGCAAAAGGCAAAAGGACACCTATTTTAAGGTAGGTGTTTAGGAAAACATTTTCAAAATTTCGATTTTTATTTTCTGACTTAAATCATGCGTTATAATGTTAATAACATCATCTGAAATTTTCAAGCAAAAAAAAACGAAACTTTGGGCGCAAAATCCCAAAAAACGAAACTTTAAGTGCGATTATCTCGGAACCACGTTTTTCAACCTGGTGGCACGGATTGCGAGGCCATTTGTTGACCGATTTTCTTATACTTATACTTTTTTAAATTGCTCGTAATACCCGCCGCTATGGCCTGAACTAGGATATTTTTGATCGGTCCATAAATAGTTGAGTTAGGGCTATTTTAAGGGGTAAAAATAGGTAAATTTTCGAAATTTTGACTTTGAGAACCCCTTACTCCCCTATATATACACCGATCCCAGATATCCCAGTTCAGGCCATGGCCACATCAATTCCCAACAAAACCTCATTTAAAATTTTTGTTTCCAATGACGCGTTCTCTAGGAATCAATGCCACCATGCATCTATGTTTTTAAAAATGTGTCAACTTTGAAGCGGGCTACAACAACAACCGCTGCAACAACAACAACAATAAAATTTTGAAATTTAGTTTGATAAACTATCTATCGAACAAAAAAAACCGCTTGCCGATATGTCTTAAACTTTTCGAGTAATAAATCTTTTCGTAAACAATTACTTTTGGGCCGTTTTTCCTAAACACCTACCTTAAATCGCACATGATAGTACTCTCTTTATTTATTGATCAAAAGGGCTTCAAAAATTCTTATAAAGATGATTTTGTTAAAATGATCTTCCAAATTTTGAGTCCACAACAACTCAAGTATAGTAAAGTTTTCTTATACCCTATGCTAAACATTTTTGACACCAACTGGTCGGCAAAAGTACACAGAAACGAATCGAGCCAAAGTATTTCAGTGACTTAAGCTTGAAAATTCGAAAGCTTCAAGGTTTATAAATAAAGGTTTCATTTAGTACCTGGGTTGGATACACTTTTTTCACAATTTAGTTCTGCTTTATAACAGTTTAGAACTGTTTTAAGATCTGAATGATTTTTTAATCTCACCTGGAAATTGGCCTTTTATATAGAAAGTCAATATATTTGTAAAATTCTTTAAATATAACTCCGAATTTCTACATTTTTGGATAAGGCCATAAGCGTAGACTTGAATCGATGACTCTGCCATAG
Source organism: Lordiphosa fenestrarum (assembly GCA_035044985.1). Lineage (NCBI taxonomy): Eukaryota > Metazoa > Arthropoda > Insecta > Diptera > Drosophilidae > Lordiphosa > Lordiphosa fenestrarum. The sequence goes on from JAWNNO010006662.1 coordinate 115,527, forward strand.
CACGAAACGTTTATGGACGTTGGGACCATAACCAAATCTCTCCCTTCAAACCTTACACTAACTTAAGGGATATGAAAAATATGCATTAAATGAAATTCAAGTCCGACTATTTTATACTCTCTAGCAATGATAGATTATGCTCAGCATGAATTTTAATGCTGGAAGCTGAACGCAGCGCTGCCTTTATTGTACATTCTTTTGCTCATAACTCGACTCCTGTTCATCCGATCTTTTACAAACCTTTGGCGACTGCAATTTCCTTCAATGTTCAAACAATTCTATCAGGCCAGTTCCAGTTTTCCCTTTCCCTTGAATTCGATTTGGTTAGCTGTTTCTGTTTTCACAGTTCGATAAATTTACTCGACTTGAATTCACATTGCTTGGAGCTGTTTAATTCTAAAGAAAATTCGATAACACATAAAGGCTTAAAAATCCGGAATGCAAACCACTCGAAAATGAGTACTGGTTCGATACAAACAGTTTCTGAGCCGCCGGTTAAATGGTTTTTGGAACTAACTAAACCGTCGTTTCGGTACGGTTCGGTATGGTAATGATTACTCACACTTTGGAAATTGAACTACTATAAACCAGGTCCTTCGAAATCAGAGAATGTTGGCTAGAAAACGAATAAGTACCATGCATCTTACACTCCATATTTATCACATTATATGGCTACTCCTGGCTAAGATTGAATTAAAGTAAAGAAGAACTTTTTGAAATTGAAAATATAGGACGACAAATCAATTATCAACTTTCAAGAAAAGAAGCCAGCTTGGTGAAGGGTATTTTAAGAGACCGGCGGGCAATTGAAGAAGACTTACAAAATAAGCTGAGGGAATCGATTTAAATTCCGAAACTAATAAGTTTCATTGGCTAGAACCGAATCGAACCGTTATTCTTAGTGGTTTTCGGTTCGGTTGAGCATTTCTGAAAGGTAGCCGATTCGGTTTGCGGTTGGGTTCACCAGCTGGAATCAGCGGGTCGGTTGGGTTCAAGACCAGTTCGGTCTATATTTAAATACTACTAACTTTTCTGAGAATTTTCGCGAATGTAAATAGTTGATAAGCTGGGAAATGATTCTTCTGGCTGTTACACACTTTTATACAAGCCTAACACACCTTGTGTACCATTAGAACAGGGAATAAAAATAGACCGTGTTATTTCTTTAAAAAACAAGAAAGAAAGTCGGTCAAGCCCGACTATAACATACTCTGTACCAAGAAAATTTGTCTTTTGATCATAACTCGAAAACCGTTCATCCGATCTTCTTCATTTCTTTGGCGGATCGATAAGTTATCCTAATAACTAAATATGTCCAGAAGGAACAAGCCATCTATCTTCAAAACTGTGGGAGATATGACGTTTTTTCTTAATTGCGGGGGCGGGAGGGGGCGTGGCCAAAATTGAAAATAAACTTGATCTGCCTGCAGACATAAGAAGCATATGTCCCATACATGTCAAACCTCTATCTCTTACCATCTCTGAGATCTGTGCGTTCATACGGACAGACAGACGGACAGACGGACAGACGGACAGACGGACATGGCTATATCGACTCGGCTGTTGATGCTGATCAAGAATATATATACTTTATGGGGTCGGAGATGCTTCCTTCTGGATGTTACATACTTTTGCACAAACTTATAATACTCTATGTACCTTCGGTGCAGAGTATAAAAAACCTTGAAACACTTAGGGAAATCTTTATAAAATTAAGTTCTCAGCTTTATAAATCTAAAAACCAACCTCCCAAATCTAGTACCCCTTTTATACACCAAAAGAATATTATGATAAATGCCCCTAAAAGTAAGAAATTTTTATTTCCTTAAATAATTCTTAATTTAAAAAAGTTGACTAAGAGTCATTTATGCCTTCATCATACATAATCCAGTCTTTGCATTCACTAAGATTGACGGACCAATTGAAGGTATTCAAAATGAGTTAATGGTCAGCCAACTCTAAGACAATTCTTAGTAATATTATTAAGCGTAGCATACTTTAAAGAGCATTTATCATGATAATTTTGTTGTGTATAAACAGGGTATAGGATTAGCTATCAAATCAAATTTATAGGCTTTTACAAAAATCTCTAAATATTTGTGAAACACTCTCCTATAACTCGAAATCACATTTTTATATTTCTTTTGTGATTTCCCAACACTTTTTCTACAATATAAATCACATTTTACAATACTAACAGTATGCTTAGTGACCTTATCCCCTGGGGATCACCTGAAGTGTAACTATGTATATCAGCGATAGGCAGTCAATGGTGCTTAAGCCCTTTTCGACCGGCTCCTTACTTTTGTCAAAACGCATTTAAGTGCAAAATACCGATGCTTAGCGAAAACGGTGGAAAATGAAAAGCCAGCAACTGGTTGTTGTTAGATTTTGTTGCCCACCACTGATTTATATATAAACAGGCGAAGAAAAACTAGTTTAGCACCGTTTTGAGTTTCGTATAACAACATTATCGTTTGAATTTTTAGTTAAGTACAGCAAATAAACTGTATGCTTAGTTCAAAACTTAAAAACTGACATATTCTCAGAAATTGAACTGATAAAAGTTTACCTAATAAGTTTTGTACTGAAAGCAAACAAAGTAAATGATGTAGTTCGATTCCTAGGATCGTCATTAAACTTGGTTTGAGTATGGAATTGAAGTCTATTAGATCAAATACTTAAGAAGAAGTTGCTATGTTTAGTTGATTTGATAATTCGAAAATTGTGATTCAAAGGCTCAGAAAAGGTTGGTTGGTACAAAAAGTGTTGACTTTCGGATCAACGAACCGACTGTACTCGCAGTTACCTGCTTTGAGTACCTGTGTACGACGTACGTCTACATGCACCTAAAAAATTTCCCTGCCTCCATTTGACGGGAGCTGATTTCGAAATTCTGTCTCGGTGACTTTGAGCTCGTGATAATTGAATTTTAAATTCGTTGCCCACAACGGGGATTCAGCTGGCATGCAAATTTCTAGCTAGAACCTCCCCCCCGCGCATTTTAAAATTTATTTATTGGGGTCTAATGTTTTATGTAAGTTTTGGTTTTTTGTTTTGAAAACCCAATGAATTCACGGAAACGGCTAAACTAATTCTGGATCTCTGTTCTGCTTTTCGTTGTGTTTTTGCAGGTCGCGATGATCTCTCGCCCTCGAGCAGCCTCAACGGCTATTCGGCCAACGAGGGCTGCGATGCCAAGAAGAGCAAGAAGGGTCCAGCGCCGCGGGTGCAGGAGGAACTGTGCTTGGTCTGTGGGGATCGCGCCTCCGGCTATCATTACAATGCACTCACCTGTGAGGGATGCAAGGGCTTCTTTCGACGGAGCGTCACCAAGAGTGCGGTGTACTGTTGTAAGTTCGGGCGAGCCTGCGAGATGGACATGTACATGCGGCGCAAGTGTCAGGAGTGTAGACTGAAGAAGTGTCTGGCCGTGGGCATGCGACCGGAATGTGTGGTGCCCGAGAACCAGTGCGCCATGAAGCGACGCGAGAAGAAGGCACAGAAGGAGAAGGATAAGATGACCACATCGCCCAGTTCACAGCACAGTGGCAATGGCACGACCCTGCAGAGCGGAGGAGGAGGCGGCGGCGGAGGCGGCGGCAATGCCATTGTGGGTACCCACGACTATGTGAAGAAGGAGATACTCGATCTGATGATATGCGAGGCACCGCAGCATGCCACAATTCCGGTAAGTATGAGACACGGTGATGCGAAAATGGTGGACATTTTAATGCGATTGTTTGGTTCTTTTTTTTTGCACAAATTGCAGCTACTACCTGATGATATTTTGGCCAAGTGTCAAGCGCGCAATATACCTCCATTAACGTACAATCAATTGGCCGTTATTTATAAATTAATTTGGTATCAGGATGGCTATGAACAGCCCTCCGAAGAGGATCTCAAACGTATTATGGTGAGTATGAAGGCAAACAAAAAGAGAAGAGTTAAGCAAAAGAAACAGGGACCAGAAACCAATAGGGCTGCAAAATGTACAAGTTTTCGAATTTTAAGAAGTTTAAAGAACAAGTTAAGTTAAAAGTCCGAGTTTAGATACCTTTTTCTGTTCATACATGAACATAAAACTCAGACCAAGGACCAGATTTAGCGTAGAATATTAAATTCATTACAAGAAAACCCCATAAGCAGATTCTATTCACCAGGTCTGATTAGAAGAGACGGCAGCTGACCTTTTGATAATTTCCATCCGGCTCGAAGGACCAAAATCTATAGAACTTACTCAACCACAGAGAAAATTAACGAAAACGAAAGGAGTATCGCCCATCAAGCTAGAGATGGGATAGATCATAGGAAAGAAAACAGAAGCCAAGTCCAAGCTGAAGTTTCCAAGAAATCCAAATCGATTATTTTGTATATATCGATAACATGCATTGAGAGCATATTTACCATATAACTTGAAATAACCACTGGATATTGAAATATTCATTTAATGTTAAATGGATCTTAAACTTTCATCCAACGGAGCTGAATACGAAAAACTAATGTTTTTAAGGTCAAAAAAAAAAGCATAATGAAAACTATTCACTCCAGTTGGTCATTTTCTTCACTGTGTACCAGCTAAAAGCACCGCTACCGCAGCGAGCTTTCTTTTGTCCAAACCTTGACTATCGCTTATATCCGACCCGATATTCAACAATTCTTTGGCGAATCGATAAATAATTCTAATCACTCAACATGCAAATATCCAAAATAAACTTGATCGACCTGCAAGTAAAGGGTGATTTTTTTTTAGCAGCTTTCGGATTTCATTAAAAGCAAATACATAAAATTCCGGAATATGTATAACATCTTTATGTGAGTCGAAGGAACTAACTCTATAATTAAATGTTTAAAGATGATTTCATGTAAATTGTTGACATCAGTTCAAAATGGATCATATTGGGTCCACGCGAAACGACAATAGATAAGCTGTCAAAAACCGTGTTGCCAAAAAGAAGTTGCTACAAAATCACCCTTTACAAGTTTTAAGATAGTAGAATTAATTCAACTTTTCTTTAAATTAGAACGAAAAGATAAAACTATTGCTGTGCAAATTCAATAAGTTGCAATCATGTTTACTTAAAGAAAGTCTTTTTCGGTAAGTCGAACCATCCAAAATGTTTTATTTCAGGGATTTAAGCAACTTCAAAATAAGTACTGGTTCGTTTCAGTGGTTACATCATAATGTGATTACTTTGGAAATTGAATTCCTATAAACCATTTGTGAATGACTTTAAAATCCTTCGAAAAATGTCCAAGATTTATGATGTAGGATTCTTCTAAAGGTTCCTAGAGGAATGCCCTGCGAAAGCAGAGAATGTCGGGTAAAAAATGGATATGTCCCATGCAACATTCACGCCCTATTTATCATATTTTATGAGAAAAACTCTCCTGGTATAGAAGTACCACAGAAAATTTAAAATATTGTTCACTAGAGGGAAGCATGCAGATTGATGACAGGTTAAGAGATCGGCGGGAAGGACTACATGTTGTACAACTAGGGTCATGTAATCCTTAAAGGTTATATCGATCCGGATCGCAAAGAATTAAGAGGATCGATCAAAATGTCGTACAAAAATTATCTCAGGGAAATAACTTAAATGCCCAAATTACTAAGTATCATTTTTTATTGTTTCACCGAATTGAAATTCGTAGGAAAAAAGTTAATGAGATTATTCTAGAGTATTTGTAAACTTCAATCGTCAAAAAAAAGCTACAAAACGAAAGGTGCCCACAGCCTATACGCTAAAAGCACAAATGTTTTTGGAAAGCGCTCAGAAATAGGCACAAATTTGAGGCTTTCTCTATTTCTGTCGCTTGATTATTGTTATTTGACAGTTGATTCTAAACTCTGCCACTTGCTAACCTTCCCTCTCCCCTTCTTCCGCAGAGTCAACCCGATGAGAATGAAAGTCAAACGGATGTCAGTTTCCGGCACATCACCGAGATTACCATCCTCACCGTACAGTTAATTGTTGAATTTGCTAAAGGTTTACCAGCGTTTACAAAGATTCCCCAGGAGGATCAGATCACGTTACTAAAGGTGAGCCCAAACTAGGCACCACTCTCGAGTCCATATATAATCTCTTGCTCTCCCTCTCTCACTCCTACCAGGCCTGCTCATCGGAGGTGATGATGTTGCGCATGGCCCGTCGCTATGATCACAATTCGGATTCAATTTTCTTTGCCAACAATCGATCCTACACCCGTGACTCCTACAAAATGGCCGGCATGGCCGATAACATTGAGGATCTGTTGCACTTCTGCCGTCAAATGTTCTCCATGAAAGTGGACAATGTGGAATATGCTTTACTCACTGCCATTGTGATCTTCTCGGACCGACCGGGCCTGGAGAAGGCCCAGCTGGTCGAGGCCATTCAAAGCTATTACATCGACACGCTACGCATTTATATACTCAATCGCCACTGCGGCGACTCCATGAGCCTGGTGTTCTATGCCAAACTGCTGTCGATCCTGACCGAACTGCGCACGCTGGGCAATCAGAATGCCGAGATGTGCTTCTCGCTGAAGCTCAAGAATCGCAAGCTGCCCAAGTTTCTGGAAGAGATCTGGGATGTGCATGCCATACCACCATCGGTGCAATCACATTTACAGGCCCAGCAGGAGGAGCAGGAGAGATTGGCCAGGGCTGAACGGATGCGAGGAGCAGTGGGTGGGGCTATAACAGCGGGTTTGGATGCGGACTCGGCATCTACCTCACAGGCAGCTGCAGCAGCAGCAGCGGCAGCGGCGGCGGCAGCAGCAGCGGCAGCAGCAGCAGCAGCGGCGGCAGCACTAGCACACCAGCAACAACAGCAACAGCAGCAACAACAGCAGCAACAACAGCAGCAACAGCAGCAGCAACAGCAGCAGCAACAGCAGCAGCAACAACAGCAGCAGCAGCTCCAACAACAACAACAACAACATGCTCTGTCCCTGCATACTGCCGCCGCCGCCGCCACAGCCTCGGCTACAGCTGCCGCGGCCAATGCCGCCTCCGTTTCGGCCGTTAGCACCAGCAGTGATTACACCCAGGCTGTGGCCACCTCCAGCACCAGCATTACCGCCTCTGTACCAGCCAGCTCCAGCACGGGAGCAGTCCCAGCAGTTCCAGCACCTCCGGTTAGCATGTACGCCAATGCCCAGACTGCCATGGCCCTGATGGGTGTGCCCCTGCATGCGCAGGAGCAGTTAATAGGCGGAGTAGCTGTCAAATCGGAACACTCCACCACGGCATAGCCCCCCGTAATGACCATGATGATGATGTTCGACTAAAGCCGGCAGCTAAAAACTCCACAGAAAAATTGCAACAACAGAAAACAAACAAACAAACAAAAGAAAACAAAAACAACTTAACAAATTCAAACAAGCGTAAAATGCAGTTATTTAGTCATTAAGCCTGCAAATATTAGCATAAACAATTAATTAATTAATTAATTAATAATTATTATGATTATGATTAACAGAAAACAACATTTTGATTTCTCGAATTTTTATTTCCAAATTTGTTTTCATGCAAAAAAAAAAGAAAAACAACAAAAAACAGAAGAGAATAAAGATTGTTTATATTTTAAAAATATGTAAAATAACAACTAATAATTCTAATAATTATATAAAACAAAAAACAAAAAACAGTAATTTTAAGTTTAAAGAAATGAAAAGAACTCTAAACAAAAAAAAAACACGCAAAACTTGGACTGATTTTATAAATATTTTTTAAACATAATCTAAACAAAACAAACGAAAAATTGTAACAAAAAATAATGAAATAGTTTTATTATGCCCTCCTTATGTATTTTACACAAATTTTTAGGCTCCGTCAGAATAATTTTTCTTCTCGGTTTTTTGAATAATTTTTCAAAATTTAAACAAACTAATAACAAGTGATTGGAGTTTTACTCAAAAAAAAAAAAGAAACAAAAAAAAACAAAAACACACAACACTAAATCAAAAATCATAGCAAAGGCATTAAAATGTATTAGTTAAGAACAGTTGGGGTCAGTCAAATGTAGATCTAGCCTTCCACTTACAACCCACTTCAACATCAAGTTTCCAAGTTCAAAAATTAAGCTGCAAGCTTTAAATCTATTTCTAAAACCAATTTTAGTTTAAGTAGCAAACTATTTTTTACAAATTAAATACAGCACAGACTGCTCAATTGTTTGTGTAAAGCATGCGATTTGATACAGAATTTCGACTGATTTTGTTCGCCTACAACATCTTTATAGAATGTTGATTGCGTTCTTGGTAGAAAGTGGCGACCGTGATTTTCAACGCACATTCGTCAAAGATTGCATTGAAAAGCATTTGAAAAACTTGTATTTCTTCTTTGCACAGTCATTCAAATCATTTGCCAAGAGATCCTTAGCAAATAATATGTTCCGAAACCTTTGAAAACAGATCTAAACCAATTTAAGACACCTTTAAAATCAACAATTGAAAGCAGATGCATAATTGAAGCAGTCCTAGAGTCAACCGAGGCTCTGTTTCGCTTCTCTGAGAGTTTGAAGCGTTAGTATTTCATACTAATGCAGGGCTTTACGTCCCATTAAACCTAGAATTGCTAAAAAAATGCAGTCAAAAAGATTTACTTGTGTAGTTCATGGCGGAATGAGCAAGGAGAAGCCGAGCGAGACTGCGCTCTCTCGGTTTTTAGGGTCAGAGCGTTGTGAATGCGTGAGCCGATACGCATGCAAACAAATGTTCTAAAGTCTCTTTCTATCACACACAGGCATTCATCTTTTGGCCCTCAGCATCTGCTGATGGCTTCAACTTGTTAATTCCACTGAGGTAGAGCTCAGCATGAAGAAGCATGATTTTCTGTACTCACCGATTCAAACAGCCATTGCTTCACCGCTTTAAAGTTTAAACCCGCCACAAATGTAGAACAAAGAGTAGAGTAGAGAGAGAGAGCGCTCAAGCTAAGCTTCGCACTTGAAACTGAAAAAAAAATGACAATTTCATCAATTTTATCGAAATTAAAGTTAGCTTAAAACAAGAATATTTGTACCAACTGTAAGCTTAGTTCAAATCAACTGCAAAACATATTTAAACTTAATATAAATCAGGGAACAAGAGCAACATTCGTTGCCGCAGAACTTATCAATTTTGGCAAAGAGCACAAAAAGTATCTCACACTGTGGACTTACAGCAGCTTTTTCTGTTAACCTAATTGAAACTAAGTTTCAATTAAAGTTTGCTTTCAACTTGAAGTTCAGCTTCAACCAGCATCGAACCAATTTCAATCACAGCTTCAAAGCTAGTCAAGCTAAGAGACAGAGCGATGTATTTCAAGCAGTGTTCCCTAAGAAGAGAGGCTCTGTGTCTCTCTCTAACACTTACTATGACAAACATTCGGTGTGAATTGAGCAAAGTATTGGACACTGATTGAAGCTAAAGCATTTCAATATTCTGTTAAAAAGCTGAAAGCTAACATTGCTTGTCTCTCTATTGCTTTTGCTGTTTCATTGAAACTTCGTTTCTGACATTCTGTGTTTCAAGCTGTTAATGAACAAGCAGTGGTAAATATTTGTGCTGCTCTTCTTACTCTCTGTGTTTCAAGCGTCTCTGCCGCTGTTGCGACACAAATAGCGGTTAAAATTTGTGCTTCTCTTGTTCTGTTAGCAGCTGAGTGGAACAGTGGAAATCCGACAATTGACTGAACCTAACTGTTAACCAGAATTACTTTCAATCACTTCAACCCAACTCAACACACACACACACACAAACACACACCAAAAGACTTCAATATTTATTTTAAAATAAAATTTTGAAACAAAAAACAAAAACCCCCACACAAAAAATTTGGCAAAATCAAATCAAAAACAAACAAAAAACAAATATGTGCAAAATTCTAATTTTTGGCAATTCTTTTATTTTTAAATTTAAACAAAAATTTATATACACCTATTTTATTTAAATGGAAATTTGTTGGCCTTATTTTAACTTAAATCAAATTTAAATTTACAAAAAATTATGCTAATTTTTTTTAATTATGGTAAAAACAAAACATGTAAAAATCTTGAATTGTGCAATTTTTTTAATTTAACTACTAATTTTTATGTTTAACTTAATATAGTTTCACACACAACACCCACACCCACACACACACACAGACACACATGTAAACATATTTAAGTATCATTTTATGTTATAGAATTTACAACAACAACAACAAAACCAGAACAGAAATTCTAATTAAATTTAAACAAAGAAAAAACAAAATCATAAACCTAAAACAGTGAATAATTTAATTATAAATAAACAACAACAAAAAATTGCAACTCTTTAATTATAAATTTTTCTACTATCGTACACATAATTTGTTTTGTAGTTTTACACATACATAATGTAAAAAAGAAAAACCACAACAACAACAACAAAAATCTATCATATATACAATATATATCCAGAAAAAAAACATGTTGAATGAAACGGAAAACACACAAATTTGGTTTTTTATTTCGAATCTCCGTTTTTTGGTTTATTTTTTTGTTTGATTTGGTGGGGAAACTACAAAAAGGCAAAGAAGACTCGTTGGGAATTTCAGAATTTTTGTTTGGGTAAACAATTTGCAAAAAGGGCTGTGAAAATTGGCTAAGAGAGTTGAAGATAGTTGGGCAGAGAGCTGAAATGACTTCAAATTTAAGTTTTCGTTTTTTCTACAACAAGACGCGCTATTTAATAGCTTTAAACCATATTTATACCATTTCATTTAGTCCAGAATCCAAGTATTTTGAAATGTTCTAACTGATTTTCCACACAAATAACCTAGCACGTAAGTCCCCGAAACTAAAGCTGTATATAATAAGTCTAAATACATATAAATACATATTTATGCGTACATAGTAAGTATATTAACTCGCTCTCTAAGGATTACAAAACCACAACAGCAACAACAACAACAAGAACAAAAAACCAAATGCAACCTGAAATTACATTCAAAAAAACGAAAAAAAAAACAACTTGTTGAGAACCTCCCCCAAAAAAACAAAAAAGAAAAGTAAATAATACAAATGATAAAACCGCAAAGAATACAAATGTCGTTATGTAGATTTTATTGAGCATCTGATTTAATTTTTATGCACTGTTTTCTGTTAGGTGTACAACAACAACAACAACAACAACTTGTAACTTGTTTTTCTCTTTTTTTGGTTGACCCATAAATCATGCAACCATCAAAACGAAATTTTTTGTGTTCAACTTGTAGATATTGATCCTGAATTGAAAAACTACCTCAAAATGAAACACTTAACAAAACAAAACAAAATTAATGAGAAATGACAAAAACAAAAACAAAGGAATAAAACAAAATGATGAAATGGAAAAAAAGGTTTTGAGCATTAGAGAAACACACACAGACACACACACACACATAAACGAAATGTATAACTTACAAGCGAGACCTTAGCAGCAGCAACAACAACAACAAATACTTAAACCAAACGATCGATATCGAAATACAGTCGAAACTCCTTAACTAACTCAGCTAGCCGTTGGAAAATAGTCTTAAAAATAGTCTTTATTTTCATATTTCGTTTGTCTAAGTTCTCCGGTAAAAGTTTTGCTTGAAATCTACTCAGCCAGTGGTCGGCAGGCAACAAAATCAAAATTGAGAGCGTAGCAACAGACACGAAGTTCTTGTGGATCGGTCGCTTGAGCGAAGAGCTAATAAAGAAGAGCCGAAGTCGAAGCTAATAACTTCTAAATTAATGAACATTTTTTTAATCTTTAAATTTAATCTTGGAAAAGTTCTTAAACAAATTTGTTAGCTGCACTTTGTTTGCTCACAAGCGATGTTCAAGAAGAGCGAGGCCAAAAAGTGAGAATGTATTGTGTGCTGTGCAGTGCGCACTGCCCTCAAAATGCAAGCAAAGAGAGCGCTGCTTACGCTCATTTGCCCGACTTCGGTATGCGCTCTGCCCCTGGATGCTATGGGTGAAGGTGAACATTGCTGGTCTAGACCACCGATAAGAAAAAGAGTGCGGCCCAATGACTGGAATTTTAAAATAACCTAAAAACTTAGTTGGTTTGACTAGGTTTGACTACTCTATGTGGCCACAGGACCTAAGAATGTGACACACCTTTATCCAAATATCTTTTTGAACCAGGCGTGCTGAAAGAAAACGGTCAATTGTTTTGACTTCCAGAAATACATCAGAAATTTTTGCTATCTTCTTTAGTGCAAAAGTAATTATTTTTAGTCGAGTATAGATAAATTTTTAGATTTCTCTTTAAAAAGCTTATCTTTGGCTCTAAGAAGCTATAGTAAACGTTTTAAGTTGGTGCCCAGAAATCTCTTGTAACCCCAAAACCTATTCTCAATGACTTAGAAATCTGATACGGTTGGTTTCAAATCTCTTATGTTTTGGTAGGAAATTTAGCTAAATTCACCCCTGAAACTATTTAGATAAGCCAAATAGATAGGCAACATTATTTTACTGAATTGGCTGTATTAAATAAATGACATATTTAATTTGATTTATTATTGAAATTAGCTTTTCAATAATTTTTCGCAAAACCAACCGAAGGCTGCCATATCAACCAAAACCGATATGACAGTCTGCCTCAGAAACATGACTTTAATTTGAATTATAATTTCACCACAATTAACAGATTTCAATTGCAAATCGAATTAACTAATAACTAGAATATAGTAAATTTTATTTTGCAAGAAATGCAACTGTGTTTGATGAGGTGGACATTTAACTTGGACACAAGCCTTTCCCACTAAGAAAATGAAGTCTCTCGAAGTCCTGGGACACCTGCAAACCAACCGATGACAAAATCTCTAGAGATTTTCAGGACACCCCCGATTATAATTATAATTTGTAGACACACATTTCCACAGGCATAATTTCTTTCATTTTCATTTCTTGAAAATTTTGACGTGTTCTTTGGCCCTTGTTTTGCCAAAGAACACGTCAACTTGTGAACTTTGTGGAATTCCTGGGGGAAGAACAGAAACAACCGTCTGAAGATCGATTCGCTGACCAACAAATGGTAAAACGAATGTCAGAAATGTTATCATTTCCTTAATTTCTTGTCAATAATTAATTTTCTATAATCTTGTCCAATTTTCTATCGCTAGGAATCTCTAGAACCTCTAGCTATTCTCGGGGCCCGAGATATTACCATTTAAAAAACCTTTTGAAAACCAGCTTAGATATAAAAGCTGAACCTTTACCTGTTCCAAACCCAAATCTAAACTATTGCCCAGTGATTTTATGTTATCTGGTTGATATAGTGCGAGAGAATCATACAAATCCTCAGGCTAAAACAATACTATCTTATTCAAAATTGTATAGTATAAAATATATTGTATATAGCCTAAGTTTTGTATACTCGATTCTGAAGTTCATTGAACCATTCCTAAACCCAAGAAGCTAAGGGACTCATTGGTAGATTTCTAAAGTATTACGAATCTTCTAAATGATCATCGACTTAACTCTAAGCTAACCATATCTTAATATGAAGGAATTCTGAAATATTTTTGGCGAATTTTACAAACTAATTGGCTATCCATTTAAAGACAAGTTTTCACAGGGGCTAAGAAACCAGTACAGATTTTAAAACCATTTCAAAGTTCTTCTATTCATGTTAAGTTCGACATTGAAATGCATGATCTTGCGCCCTGGAATCGAGAATTAAATTGTGAAGAACGTGAGCCGAACCGTGGTTCGAACCAAAACCTTCCCTCAAAACCTTGAATCTCAACAATTCGAACTCGCACACCGGAGCTACGGAGGATATTATATGGTTTGCAGCTCTGTGCCATACAATAAACTGGCCAGCCAAATGATCTTAGTAGAGGCGCCATCTATCTTTACTAAGACAAATAGTTTGACCTACTTTATAGTTTTCCGATTTCGACCAAACTTTGTGAAATCATGCAAAAGCATTGCAAACTAATGAATACAAAGTTTGGAGCCGTTACCATTGAAAACAAAAAAGGTTTTTCTAACTAGAACTAGATTTTCGAACGATCGTTCCTATGACAGCTACATGCTATAGTCATCCGATCCGGCAGGTTTTGATACTTGTGCAGCGTAATTGTGCTACAAGAGTTCGTGCAAAGTTTGGTCTAGATAGTTTTAAAATTGTCGGAGTAGACATCACAGAATCAGACGGACGGACAGACGGACATGGCTTAATCAAATCAGCTCGTCATGCTGATCAGGAATATGTATACCTAGTATTCGCTATTGATACACGGTTTTTTGGTCATACAATGAAAACCAAGGACTTTGATGGCTTGTGACGTTCGCTCGGTCTTATATTTCATCATTATCCTTTGGCTGATTTCCGAAGGATTTCACCTTTTCGTAGCCACATTTATGCAGGCCAATTACGACAACACGATTATCGAGCGAACCCCATTCCATATAATTGCAAACATAGCATAAATGTCACTAGTCAAATAGCAAATTGGTTAACATTTGTTTCCCATCTGGCTATATCGTAAATAAAGCCCATCTTGATCAAATTTTAATATAATAAATTAGAAAAGATACCAAAAGACAAGAGTTAGTTACCGAGTTTTGACTGTATTAGCTTCAGTTTTCAAAATTACTTTTTCCAGGCACCCAAAAAAAACTAAAAACAAAAAAAATAAAAACTCCTAAAGCCTTTTTAGAGGTACCTGTTTTGCAGCAATACAAAGTGTAGACGGCATATATAGAGATCTATATAAATCCAAAATAATCATCACAAATATTTTTCCATAACAAAAGCGCTTCTCCAAATCACACACACAGCAGCCATGTAGTTTTTTCTCACTGCCAAAATTTAGTATCCGAACAATTTGTATTGTAAGCGCATACAAAACTTCAGTTGTCGAAATCTGCAGCCATTTTTTGAAACGGGAAAAAGAGACACAGTACTCGTAAAGTAGTTCTAACCAATATGTCAAATTTCATTTGCAATGTGTAGCAATCAGTAAACTATAAATGGTAATATTAAACACAAATGATATATACATACAATATATATATATATAAACATACAGTTCAATATACGACTACGAGTATATATGTATTTAAGATCTGGAAAAAACAAAAACAAAACTAAAACTATGCAAAAACAACGCACATTATTCGAACGAAACCCAAAAAATACCCGGAGAATACAACTTAAAACTGAATTGATGGCATTTTAGTGTAAACGAAATACAAAAATAGAAAAAAAAAATACCAAAATAAATACAACAAAAAACTGGAAAACAAACTCCAAGTGAAACAGACACACACACACACAAATACGTAAGCAAACAGCGTCAAAAAACGAGCGACTAACACTTTTTCCACTAAGCAATTTGGTTTTTGTAAGAAGAGATGATTGGGAAAGTTTTCAGATTTAAGCAAATATTTTCAGGAAAATCTACCTTTATTTATCATTTGATTAACATGCTACACTGCCAGCTAACTAACAATATGATTTACTTCCTTTAAATCCTCTACCTGATGAAAGGCCCCTCCACTCACATAGAAAAATGGTCTGGAGAGTCTAATTCGTGCCTGCTTAAAAACTAACACAAAAACCAAAATACTAACGCCTGAAGCGATTCCTGGCTAAAACCCTTGTTAACTCTGTTTCATATTTCGGCTTACTTCGTTTTCAGTTTTCTAATGAGAGAGAAGTAGAGATTGCTAGCATTTAAACCACATATAGTTACTTATCATGATTTTTAATTGCCATTATTCGTATATTACGTATACGTAATATCATGTATTTGGAACACTGACATGAGAAAGCTAGCTTGTTTTGAGTTTTCTAAGCAGAACATAAAATCTGTGTATAAAAAACTGAAATTTGATTTGGAAACTTGTTCACTTTCAAATTGAAATTATTGCTAATACTTAAACTTTACCAAACAACAAACAAACAAACAAAACAAAACAAAACTTTTATACTTCAAAGGCATTAGTTAAGTTGGCGAAAACGGAAATTTATAAAAACCACAAACATTCAAGTTTAAAACGTCTAAAATTACAATTTTTGAACTTAATTACGTACACATATATGAAATACAACCAGAAAATTACTTAGATCTGCTAGGACTTACTTAAAGTGTATAATACAAGTACATAGATTCAAGTCTAAGTTGTAAATATATAAATATATACATATAAACAGAAAAAGTCTATATATACGATATATATATATGTATACATATATGAAATGTGTAATAAAAATGACAAAATAAAAAGTATATATTTAAAATATGTTCAACCAACGGCCGTTTCAATTGAACCAGCGCGTGACATAAGCAACACGACACGGACACCGGCCATCCCTAGTCTCAGCACACAATTTACCGTTTGAATTTTTAGAAACATTTTTATTTCAGCTTCTTTTTAATTCGAGCTTTACTGAAGTATTGCAAGTCAATTTAAGAAATCTCATACCTGTGGGCGTTTCCTTGTGTAAGAATCCTTTTGTAGGCACTAAGTTGAGTTTAGTTAACATTAATTGTGCGCAGCGATGCTTGGCGCGGCACTGGTTCAAGAGCTTGGGTTAGAGATGAGCAAAACCGATTATAGTCGTGCCAGAGATGTGATTGACAAGTAGCAGTGACACCGCGATGCAGTTAAGTATTTCATTTAAGAGATGTATTTGTGATTTTTAAATTTAATTATGTGTGCGATTTACTTTTTA